>QNQO01002651.1:0-101982 GCA_003290165.1 Berberis thunbergii | reverse complement strand
ATGGAAACGAAAAATGCTGAACAGAAGCAAGTTCTCTAAAGATGCCTGCTGTTTACTCCATTCATATTAGCACTCAAGTAAGCAGCTAGATGTTTGCCTAAATGCAAAATCAAATGAAAACCTTAACAATGATTGACAAAATTAGACAAAACAACTTAATCATCCAAAGGAACAATTATATCATGCATTACCAGCAACAAGTGCATTATTTGTCTTGAATGAGTGAAACAAAAGGAGACACAACTAGAGTTATTCCATCACAAATTAGGGCGGCAGCTGCAAATAATAGATGAGTTATACAAAAACTCGCATGATCTTAGGAAATTGCAAAGAATTCTCAAAGTGACAAACAAATGAAAAGATACATACCAACTTATAACTGTGTGAGATCTCAGATTCTGAGTTACCTCAAAATTTCACTCCAAGAAAAAGGGGGAAATTTTTTTTTCGACGGACCTCGCTTCTTCTCCACCCCTGATTTCATCGTCTCTCTCTGAATGAGATGGATTGCAGAGGAAATTATGCTCTTGTTGTCCTTATTTGATCATTCAAAAAGAAAAGAAACCTAAGCCTTCACTGCACCATTCTCCCCAACTTTCTCCTCTACCCCATGTTAGATGAATCAGATTGAGAGAGAGGCGAAAGTGATCGACAGAGCGGCGACGACAACAGAGAGAGCGAGAGTAGGGAGGGAGGCGAATGGCAGAGCGAGGGAGGGAGAGAATCGCAGGGCTGTTTCTATCTTCTTCTTTGTAGGTTTTAAGTTGGAGAAGAGGATCTGAAATATTGGCGGTAACGCGTTTTTAATCTCCCGCTTAAATCTTTATAGCATTTTGAGATTACAATGACTAAAAGTTGGTTTTTTATAGGTTGTGTAAAAACCGCTATTCTCAAAAGCTATAAAATGCTCATTTTTGTTGTAGTGAATATACACTAGGCTTACACTTCAAAACTGATTGAGGGCGAAAATAGGCACAGTGGCGGGGGTTTTCAATACATGATATTAGAGCAAAAAAAATTATGTAGAGTGCCAACAGCACAGGTAATAGATATCTCGTAAACGTACATTTCAAACCTCATCAAAATTATAATCAATACAAATCCTGAAAGAAGGAGATTTAACTATAATTTCTTCTCAAGCTTCCTTGACGGGAAGAGGACGCTTGACGAGGATCCTTGGAAAAAAACAAAAAAAGTGTAGTGTAGCATGGTGCGGAGATGAAAGGAGTTGTTGAAATATGGAATTGCTTTAGAAAGTTCCGTGCCCAGGTACTAGAAATCCAAAATTTATTGGGCTTGTTCTGCACAGTGAACAATAGTGGAAAGAAATCAGCCCTAGAAGCCCAATTTCTGCTGGTGCTGCTACTCTCCTCGAGCTCAAGCTTTTCTGTGTTTCACTCCCGTCCCGTCTCTTCTTCAGTCTTTCCGCCTTGACCTGTTTCTTTTCTGACAACTTCAACACGATTTCGTTCATTCGAAGATTTAGGGTTTTTTGTGGATTAGAAACCAATTCGTGGCCGGCGATGGAGGAGTTGAAATCAGCAGTGTACGGTCAGATAGATCAAATGGCAGATCTAATCGAGAAACTAAGCGCACAAGGTCGCGTCGCCTTCAACCTGCTATTGGACCACTTCATCGGCTTCTTCCACGCCATTGATTGGACGGTGATCACCACTACATTCATTCAAGACTGATTTCTTGTTATTTTGAAGAATTGTATCAATTCAACTTAAATCTTTTGAAATTCATTTAAAAAAATCTTATCAATTCTATTGTTACTAATTCAAGTGTGCTTGATGAGAGTCGATCGATCCTTTAAATGAGTGTCGTTTTTCCTCCCCTTTTGGTTGTTGAGCTAGCTTGGACTTGGTTTCGGAGTTGTATTTTTCCACCAACTACTTTAAATCTCTTTACGACTGTCCTGCCTGTATCATGAATCGCGATATGTTATTTGAAACTATCAAATTTTCCTCGAAATCACACATTTTCTACTATGTTTTCTTAGCTTCAGTGACATTGCCTCTTTATATCATTCTATCATCCCTTTTGATGCTTCATTTTCTCTGTCTGTTCAATTTGTAAGACTTTGTATCCATGAGTGACATCTTTGTGTATTGCATAATTTCCCTCCATTCATGTGCATCTTATTCTCATGTACCCTACATTTTGTATGAAAATCTGACTGCTAAAAATGTGTATAATTTCGGAATGGATACTGCTTTTTCCGACCCTGGTCGTTGCAAACACTAACAAAATTAAATTATTTTCTCTTTAGTGGATGATTGTACCTCTGAAGTTCCCTACCCAATAAACCCAATAGAAGTTCTATATTTTTGAAAATCAGTTTGAAGGGGAGAACTGTAGGTGCAGTTTGTTAGACATAAATGGAGCAAACAATGCTTTCTTCTTAATCACATGATAGATGCTTAGACCTTCTAGTGGCTTTGCCATCCCTTTCTCTCCTTGCATGTTTGTTACTGATGTCTCTTACGATTCTATGTGCAACCTACCTTTTACCAATAAAAAGGAGATAGAGGAAAAAATAATAAAGATTTTGTTTAGCTATGTCATGTACTAAAATTAAGATATATAATGTCCATTTGGTATTGAAGATTCAATGAACTTGTGTAAGTTTTCTATTGGATATATTTAAGTTTATCAAGTTAGCAATAGGTTTATTCAATTCATCTGATGTTTCAACTGAAAATATGGAGATCGTTATACGACTCTTAACTTATTCCTTATATTTTCTTTTTATGACGTTGATTCTACAGGAACCCTGGTCGATATCCTTATTATCTTTCCATGTATTTTTGCTGCTAGTAACCATCATATCTAGGAAGAACCTCAACTTCCAGATGTGCTTGTTCCTTTTGGCATGTAAGTTTTTGTCTTTTCCATCACCTTTATTTCTACTTGCTGTTGTTAGACCATTTTGTTGGTATTTTTATGAATCTCTTGTCCTCTCCAAATAATAATTAATCTCTTAAAGACTAACAATTCATTACCGTCCATACAATTGAAATACCATGCAGTTGAGACCCATGATATTTATAGAAAACACAATGATCATTTATGAAAGGATCTCCTACCTAATTAGCACGTATGACATGTTTATTAACTATTATAATTACTCATTTATCCAAATTTAGGCTCCACTTGGTACATTGTAAAATATTTTTGCAAAATGCATTAGTTTGCATTGCATTGGTTTGCAATGCATTACTTTACGGGCGCTTAGTGGTAATTAAATAACATCGATGCAAACAGACAAGTGATGTGGGGTGGTGGTGGTGATGATGGTAGTAGTTGTAATTGTGGCATGGTCATGGTGGTGTGGTTGTGGTAATGGTGATTGCAAATGGGGTGATGGTGATGGTAATGGAAATGGCGATGGTTGTTGGAAATGGTGATGGTTGTGGTGGCTATGGTGGTTTGTGGCGGTGGTAGTAGTGAAGGTGGTGGTGGTTGTGGTGATTATGCTATAGTGGTGGTGGTGCTTATGTTTACTATAGTTGTAGTGATAGTAGCGGTGGTCGCGATAACGACGGTTATGGTGGTATTAATGAAATTAGTGGTGGTTTTGTTGAATATGCATGGTAGTAGTGATAGTGGAGGTGAAAGTGATAGTAGTAGTGGAGGTGCGATGATGATGGTGGTTATGTTATGGTGGCCATGGCGGTGGCTCATGACGTCGACAGTTACGGTGGTAGTAGTAAAGGTGGTGGTTTATGGTGATTATGCTATTGTAGCAGTGTTGGTGGAAGTGGCGGTTATGGTGGTGGTTATGGAGTCAGCGGTGGTGGTGATGACTACGGTAGTTGGAGTTTTTAATGGAGTTGGGAGTAAAATTTGAGTAAAAGGAGATGATTTGAGTTTTGCAAGCTAATATGGAAGATTTTGTCCTTGCAAAGTTTTGCAAAATGTTTAACAAGGAGTTGTTGGAGGTTTCAATATCGTTTTCGTAACCACCATTAACTTTTGCATGTGCATTCTTTATTGTGTACCAAGCATTGCCTTAGTAACCAACTTTACTCAAATATTTTTCATCTATAGTGAATCCATTGATTCGCAAAAACACTTTTTCCTCAATAAATTAGGCCATATGGAATAGGATTATTTTCCAAAGTGACATCACACTTGGAATACATGATCTTCTCAAGGTTGATGAAACTTTATGTTGATCTTTCTTTGCGTACAAATATTTGAAGTGCCTTCAAGAAAAGTTATCAATATAAATGCGATTCATATAAGGGCACTTTTGGACATCCCCGCTTATTTTTTCATTCATTATGAATCTCCATGGTGAGTTCTTACACTAAATTCTAAATTGCATTAGATGACTAACTTCCATTTCTTGTTGGGCTTTGATAATGCAATAAGACCCCGCTTATTACAACATGCTTATCTTGGGTTTAGCAACAACATTTTTTGGGGATTGGAATATACACCCTAGGAGAACTTTTCATAAGGGAAGCTCTTTGATTACTAATGAAGTGAATGATAGATGGGAATGGAAATGGAATCGGGAGGACAAATTGATGGAAAGTAAGGTTCTTAATGAAGCCCCGATCAAATTTCCTTCCACTTTGGTTCCAACAAACTAATCCTCCCAGAATGTGTTTTTTTGTATGCATTGCTTTTGGGAATGTTTACCAACTATGAATATCCTGGCAGGAAGGGATGGACATTTACGAATCTTGTATGGACTGCGGTCATTAGGGTGAATCTTGTGCTCACCTTTTCTTACGTTGCTCGCTAGCCTCAAGGGATGTGTGGTTTCTTTCTTGACCAAGTTTCGTATTCTGCCCACTGGGGTCCATCTTGGAAGTGTGGTGGGTGTGGAAGGGTTGCCCCAATCTCAAGAGAGCTGTGAGACTTGTGTGGAAACTAACTCTTATGCAAAATTTTGGGCACCTTGGAAGGAGCGATGCCGGAGGCTCTTTATGACAGAAAAGGGGCTATGTATGGTTTAGTGGCCCTTGTTTGGGACTGGGCTTCTGCGAGAATGAGCTTTTCGGGCGTATCTTTGAAAGGATTTGAGCCAGTTAGGATACTATATCGTTCATTCACTAAGTCCTTTTTAGTGGGATTGTAATCTCGTGTAATTTTTCCAATAGAATGAAATTATGTGACCTTGGAAAAAATAAAATTAAAGCAAGTTGCTTTTATTGTTTTTATTTTATTTTATCAGCAACTCAGAAAATGTCTCGTTAGAAATAGAGCGAGCGAGAAACTCATAAGTTACATAGTGATGCCATACAAAAAGCTAGTCTTGGAAGAGATCTGCCAAGTTAAGCGTATATTGGTCTTTAGCATTCCCCATGCAATCCATCAAGACATACATTTGCTTTTACACTACAAAACAGATTGTGACAACCTCCTGTTTTCTGTTTTGAAAATATGCATATTGCATTTCCTCCAATTTTTGGGCCATACTTTTAGTATTCCCAAACCATACATTTGCTTGTTCATTACAAATCAGATTGTTGACCTCCCTGTGTTTTGCTTCGAAAATACACATGTTACTTCCGTTCAAAATTTATGCATTGCCACTGGAAGGATTTTGGCACATAACCAGTTCCCCATCCTTGAAAAGGTTCTAGCTGCCCATAGCTTTTTCCAAATCGCCAAATTAATTGCGACTGGCAGCTGTCCTCTACTCTGCCACAATTTTGGCCTGAAATTCCATCGATTTGGGGCATAAGAAGAATTTGTGGTTAATCAACTCTTGTGGCCTCTATGTGCCAGATTATCAATAGTTTAATGCCCTACCCTGTGCGATTGCCAGAAGTTTTGAATTTGCAAAATGGATTCCATTGATGATGGAACCTTAGTGCACTTGGAGAGGGGGGAGTAGAAGTTGTAGCAGCCTTTGGTTTTTCAAAGTATTTGACAATGTGCAAAGCATGGGCTGAAATACAAAATGGATTCAGCAGCCAAAAACTTGTCAGAAACGGCCAACTCTCTATCAATATCAACAGTAGTTTGCACAGGCTGTTTAAAACTTGAAATGATGTAGGCAAGGTGACGCGTCGCTTTGATACAACACGACTTCAATGGCTGAAAACTTGTCATGAAACAGCTAACTTCCCTATCAATATCAATGGTAGCTTGCATGACATGTTTAAAAGATCAAAAGTATTAAGGCAGCAACCGGTTCTCTCAGCTTTTGTTCACAGTTGCAAGTGAAGGCCTGTCTCAGATGATTATCCAAGCAGCCAATAAGGCTTTGATTCATGGCTTCAAGGCTTCCCATGAGAGCTCCCCCATATCCAATCCTAAGATACTCCCATGATACAGTGTTGTTTTGTGATACTTATTGATGCAGTCGATTTTGCTCTCCGTTTTGACCATGTTCCCGCTGACCTGCACAAGTAACGCACGTGAGCCACAAACCATTGTGGGGTGGTCGATAACACTCTGATGCTAAGTCAGACAGGGATCTGAGGAAGGTGTAATACTGTAACATGGAATTTGAAGTACCTTGGCTTACCAACCTGACAACTTCATGTTTTATTTATAGTGCAAGGAGTCTTGGTTCAATCAGGTCATCGTAGACGTAGTTTAGGGAGAAGATCTTTGTGGAGATTCCTCTTTTATTAAGAGTCGTGCTATAGGAGGGAAGTTCCCTGTTAGCTCTGCACTCCTAGATACGCGGGAGATAGTTTTCAATCTAAGAGCAATCCGTAGAAGGGAGTTTTCCTGTGGAAGATACTTAAGTGTTTGCTTCCTAGTTGAAAGCAGATATCAGCTGTAGTTGCCTGTCTGAAGCTGATCCTCGAGATACTTGCCTAAAGAGGGCTTATATCTATTGAGGATGGTTGTGAGACGTGTGGGCCTAGCAAGCTGTGAGAGTTCGAGTCCGCTTTGCGGACTAAAGTTGAGCGGGCTTAGATCCGCTTGGGCTGGATCTGTGTTGGGCCGATGCTTGGGTTCGTAGTTCCTCGAGATCATCATGACACGTGCTCGGCTCAGGAGTGACCGTTTTTATGTATCTTCAGCTACTCCCCCTGAGTTAGTTGGCCGTCACATCGGTTCGTTAAGTCATCTCTTGAAGGGATGTGACACTCATGATGATCGAATCTGAATTGTTGCTTGAGCCGCACGCTGCATTAATTGGGCGTGCGTTGGTTCGGCGGAAAAGAGGCGAAAACCTATCCTCTATAGGTCATTCGCAGTGTTGAGATTGACCCTTCTGCTTTACTTGCTTTTGAAGGTATTGTTCTGAAAGGTATTGTTCTGAAAGGTTTGTTCGTCTTCTTCATGGCTCGAGAAACCTTCTTGATGATGCTGTACTCGCTAAGGGCCTAAAGTTTTTTTTAAGACAAACTGTCCGAAGCCTGGTTTTGCTGAAATTTGTACAAAGTTTGGAGTTTCTGAAAACTTGCCGTTGTACCTTCTGACGGGTGATTAGACGCCAATGTCGCATCCGGGCGGTTTCATTTATTTACATCGAGGGATGCTTCAAACTGGAATGCGTTTTTCGATTCTGGACGTGATTTGGGAGTTCTTGAATTTCTTGGGGATTCCTCCGGTTCAATTGGGACCCAACGGATACAAGATCATTCTCATGATTCTGCTCAGTGCTAAGGAGGCTAGCGTTAGTGTGACCCAACGAGTGATTCAGTTGCTGACTGCTCATCGACTGCAGAGCAATGTTGTTTGCAAGATGAAGTCGCCGAATTGCTTCATTAACATGTCGGATGATTTCAAATTTTGGTAGAAATACTGCTTTCTGGCCCTGCTAATTCGAAATATTTTTGATGCAAGGGTCATCCGCTTGAGCGACAATTTAGGTTGCTTCGCAAGTTCAACTCATTTCTTGTGACTTTGATGTGCTTGATAGTGGGTTGAGTGGTCATTGCTTATGTTCTCTTGGAGGAAGATTTTCCATTGCTCCCCTTACCTTAGAGGAGCAAACCATCATGGAGACGTTCTGCGTCATGCCAAAAAAGAGGCGGTTGATATCATAAGAGTTTTCAATTTCGTCTGTAGTGGGTTGTGTGACAATTGACACGACACCCCCACTCTGTATCGAGAGTTGCTCATTAAGCTGGAAGATGAGGCCCCTTCTAGGAAGAGGAAGGCGGCTAGGGCCAAGACTCCCGTTCCGTCTAATGCGGAGGATCCATCTGAGACGCCTTTTTTGTGAAGAAGAAGCCTCGCGTTAGGATTGGGCCATTTTCGTAATGATTCGCGCTGGTGAGAGAGGAGCGCAACTCCGCTAGGCCTATTTAGGCAGAAACTAATGTTTCTGGCTTGGATAAAGATTATATGCGGTTGGCGGGAGTTGCTGACGGGTCAAATCTTAGTGACACGTAGGTTGAGGCTCTGAATGACCGTTGGTGTGGGTTGCAACGGCGGTTTCTATTGGCGCTGATTCGCGTGGGGCCGCTTTGGTAGAGGGCTCTGTTGAAGATTCTCCTGAGGTGGTGGAATCTGATCATCCCACCGTTGACTCGCCTGAAAGTGGCTGTGGTACCGGCCGTGTCTCTTGTAGTTCGCATTGCTCACTGTCTCGTTTTAGACCACAACTAGAACTGTTGGAAGGTCCTTTGGATACTTCGGTTCTTCTTCTACCTCCGGATCCTGTTGAGCCATCTCGCAATAAAGGGTTGGCCGTTCTTGACAAGAGAAAAGCCACGGAGGAGAGTCTGAGGACAATAGCGACCGTAAAGGGCGGCGCTGGCATAATTTTTGATCAGGGAAACTTCATCCTGATGCACGGATAAGTCTGTTCGCACCAGACTTAGTGAAGATGAGCTCACATGTCTGGCACCAAGAGGTGGATGTTGAGTATGCTTCGAGGAAGCATATAAGCAAGCGTCACAACTAGCTGATGGACTACTCTCCAAAACTCGAGGAGGATATGCTGGAAGAGCGTGTGGACAATGGTTTGAAGTATCTTATGCTGGGTATGTCTCATATGAGCCGCGCGGCCATTGCTGGGACGGAAATAGAGGCGGCTCGTGAGAGAGTATATACTTTGGAGTGTCTTCTCGCACGTGCAGACGCTGTATTCTGATGTGCTCTATGAAATTGAACGGCTTAAGAAGCAGGCCGAAGAGATGCGGTTGGATCAATGAACCGTGACCACTGAGGCTTAGAGGGTTTGTCTGGAGGACCTTGAGCGTAATCTGACCGAGGCGGTGTCCGAGAGGGACGAACTTAGGCAGGAGTTGAGCCGACTCCGCCTAGAGATCGAGGTAGCGTAGGAAGCTGCGGCTAAGGCGCATTTTGAAACTGCAATCTTTTACTGAAGAGAGTGCTTTGAAGGAAGCTGACTGAGCTGCTGAGAAGCAACAGTTGGAATCCGATGTGGAGTTCTATGCTCGAGAGGCGAGGAAGGTCGATGACCAACTCGAACTGGGATGGCATGAACTCAGTGCTGTAAAGAGCAGTCTGGCCACATGGCAATCTCAGGTCGATGCGCTAACTGGCAAGTTGGAGCTACTGGAGCGTGACCTTATTGATGCAAAGGTGCGAGATGAAAAGTTTCTCTAAGAACAAGGCAAATGTGAGTTCTGCTGGGTTGTTCATGGCCGGCTGGAGCTGTTGGCGCTGATGAAGGAGGAGCATCCGGAATGGGATCTTAGCAGTTACAAGATGTCATACATGGACTTGTCTGTTACCTCTGAGTCGTCGGGCAAGGAGGACAGTTTGATCCCTAACGCCTAGGTTGAAGTGCGTATAGATGCAACTTCTGCCCATGTTCCTCCTAGGCTAAGCTCTTCCGTTTCTGTACCTTCTCCTGATTAGGAGCAAACTTTGTGTGCTTGTACACTTTTTGTCTTGACCATTAATGAAAATAATATTCTTTGTTTCATACTTGGCGTCTCTATTGCAAGTTTTTCGTTTTGCCTTGTAGTCTTACTTTGGCATTGGCTGGTTGAATCAATAGGACGTTGTCTGGCCTGTCTGCGGCAGAGAGCTTGACCGTTTTGTATTGTGAATGACTCAGGTCATTACTGTGTAGTTATGTCCGATAGTGGGCATGTTGCAAATAGTTTAACTGGGGGTTGAGTTACTCGAGTTGTGTCTTATCTCATTGGTAAGTTGCTTGAGTTTTTTCTTCTTTGTTTGACTGATTAGCTGTAGCTGTTGCCGCGGGCAAGCTGTGGTGGCCGAAAATACGTGTCAGAGCGTTTGCACTAAGTCAGGTGTCGTAAGCTCGGATTGGCGTCCTAATTAGCTTTCATCTGGGCACCAGTTGTATCCTCATATCAACACAAGTGACCTCTTTCTAATGTTAGAATGTCAATCCGTTTGAGCTTGAAGGCGCTGACTCAACTAAGCTCATATTTGCGTCCGTTGTCCTGGGGAAAACGGAGGTCGTGTGGAAAGCTATTTGGGATTTCCACCTTCCAAATCGTTTATGACTGAGTAGAGCAGTCGATAGATTCAGGGAGTAAAGATTTCGCAACCAGTTGGTCCCGTGGCAAGCAGTCGAAATTAGTTCAGGACTGACTAGGCTTCCACCTTCCGAATTATTTATGACCGAGCAAAGCGATCAACAAATTCGTGGAGTAAAGGTTTGGCGATCAGGCTGAAAAGCAGTGGTCCCGTGGCAAGTCGTCGAAATCAGTTCAAGACTGATAGGCTCCCACTTTTCGAATTGTCGACACCCTCCCCGTGCGGTGGGGCTACGTATTCGAGAGGGGTTTGGCGACCACGCTGAAGAGCAGTGGCCGCGTGGCAAGCCATCGAAATCAGTTCAAGACTGACTAGGTTCGCACTATCCAAATTATTTATACCTGAGTGCACCCAAGGTACAAATTTGGGAGTTTTACGGCGGCCACGCTGAAAAGCAGTGGTCCCATTGCAAGCTATCGAAATCAGTTCAGGACTGACTAGGCTCCCACCTTCCAGACTATCTACACCCTCGCAGTGTGGGCTACAGTTCAGGGTTCGATCAGTAGCTTTCGTTGCTGGTCATCACCAACTAGGTTTACCTGATTAGGTTCGGCGAACACTAACCGCGAATGAGGCAATGATCTTTGGCAAGTCGTCGTCACCAAGCGTGGCAGCGCTGATTAGACTCCCACTTCCTAAACAATCGATGCCTGCGCTAAGCAGACTAGGTGTCGGGGCGAACCAGAAGCTATCGTCATCAGTGTTGGCTGACTAAGCTTGCCCGGCTTGACAAGAGGTTATGCCTACTGAGGGGCGTGCGAACCTGTGGTTCATGGCGTGGACGAAGTTACCTTAACTCAGAGTCCGTACGTCAAAGTTGACTAGGATTCTCGAGTGCTCGTGCCAAGCATGTGATGGGGTGTTGTTCGAATAACAGGCTGAGCCAATGGGCCCGCAGAGGAAGGGCTAGGGTTTCCTGCATGGTGTGTTGCGAGTACGGCGTAGATCCCGTAGTGACACGTGTATAGTGTAGGCTGCGTGACATTTGAGTATATCGGTTACTCCCTCTCAATTGATTGGGTTGCGTGCAACACCATTAATTTATTGCGTGGTCTACGCAGTTTCATTGGGAACCCTCGTCTTCCATTTTCCCGTACGACATTCAATGTTTGGCAGTTAATGCTGGAGTGCCTGTATGGTGAACCATTATGTCTATATAATGGTGTTTTTCAATCGTTGTAAGCATCATCTTTTGCTGTGTTTATTTTCTGTAATGTTCTTGTTTGGAGAAGATGCTTTGGATTTTCCAAAGGCTGAGGAAAATGCTTTGGATTTTTCAAAGGCTGAAGTTGGATCTCCATCGCTACCGCTCGAAAATGGTCTCTTCCGTCTTTTCTGGCGGGAAAACTGACTGGTTTTTTACCGCTCGAAAGTGGTCTTTTCCGTCTTTTGGTCTTGCATTGGGTCAGGTTGCTCTGCATAATGTAGCTGAATCTGGGAGCACTCTATCTATTTCAGTGCGGCGTAGTGGTAGCCTTGTGCCGCAGGTTGGTCTCCACATATTGTCCCTTCGGAGTGGTTAGCAGTATACTTTAATACACTGATGGAGGGTGGAGACCACTGTTTCCATTTGGTGTAGCCATGATCTTCCCAGGATGAGGTTGTAGGATGATGGTGCGTCTGCCACTATGAAGTCCAGAAACAGGACCTTCTTTAGCCGTGGTTCTCCAGTACCGTGGCTAATCTTATCTTTCCGATGAGAAAACATTTCTCCTCGCCGAATCCGATCAGCGGGTGCTTTGATGGCACTAGGTTTTCCTCCTTGAGGTCATGTTGCGGAAAGCATTGTAGAACAGAACGTTGAGCGAGCTTCTTGTGTCAACGAGAGCTCTCTTCACTTCCTACTTTGCGATGGAAACGGAGATGACCAAGGCGTCATTGTGCGACGCTCGTACTCCATCGAGGTCCTTGTGCGTGAAAGTTAAAGTGGAATGGGGTTCTAAATTTTTGAATATTAAACATGTCTGTTTTCATTCGCGGGTCGTGTCCACATATCCAGCAGAGTCAGCTTGCGGGACCTGTGCGACTGATCTTCATTCGATCCGACTCTATGAAGGACGTATATTATCCCAGGAGTCTCCTCTATCTCTTTGACTGACTCCTCCCTGTCCCTAGTCTTTTCTAAGTCTTCTAACTGCTTCTCAGATTTCAGGAAGTCTTTCAATTTGCCCTTGTGGATCCAGTATTCTACTTCACACCTCAGACTTTTGCAGTCGTTGGTGTTGTGACCGCCCTCCTTGTGGTACGCACAGTACTTGGCAGGGTTTACGCGTGTCTTTGGGAGCCACTTCAATTCCTCTCAATTTTTCATGGAGTTGAGTACATCCGACAGACTAGCATTTAGGGGCGTCACACCTTTGATCCAACGTAGTTGGATGATTTCTTTGGCCTGGGACAATCAGGATCCAGTCTATTGTAAGTGCGTTTCATCTTGCTCCGCTCATCATCCTCGTGTCTTTTTCCTTCCTTCTTATCCCTAAAAGCTGCCTGTTACCTTCGGTCTTCCTCTTGGCGGTACTCGACTCCTCCAGGGTGATGTGTCTTTGGACGCTCTTGAGGAGCTCTGCCATGTCCAGAAGGGGCTCCAAGGTGAGGTCCTCAAAGAGCTTTTCCTTTTTGAGGCCCGTGGTGAATGCCGTCACAGCTGTATCGTCGCTGCACCCGTCGATGAGGGTCAATTCGTTGTTGAAGCGTGTGACATACTCTCGGAGCGTTTCGTCGGACCTCGGCCTTAAAAAGAGTGTAGTGCATGCATTTTCTGAAATGCTGGCTTCCGACAAAACATGTCTAGAATTCCTTTGCCAATGTTTTGAAGGAGTCAATGGACTTAGGTGGAAGGCTGTGGAACCACGTCAATGCAAGGCCTTTAAGACTGGTGGGAAAGGTTCAGCACATGACAGATTCAGATCCTTCCTTGAATGCCATTTAGTACTGGTAATGGCGTAGATGATCGAAAGGATCGGTGGTCCCATCATAGGAATTGAGCTTCAGGGGAGTGAACTTTCTCGAAAATGCTTTACTCATGATTCGGTCCACAAAGGGTGGGACGGAGAGGCAATATAGTACATCCAGGTCGTGTGCTCCTCTGCAGAGACTCTTTGTCTTGGCGACAGAATCGGCGTTAGCCGCGCAGCCTCCCTTAGTCTAATGGGAACTAGCGGGGGCCTGGCTTTCCTGCGCTCACTCCCTATCGTTCTGGAGGTGGAGGTTTGTGTTGTTCCTAATCTCCATTAGCAGCGGGTGGATTCTGTCATGTGAGCGTATCCACCGCTTTGATGACTTGCTATATTTGAAACGTCAGCACCTCGATTGTGGGGTCCGCCGTTACTGCCATTGGTGCAGGGGCATGAGTAGGCTGCCCGTGCATGGCAGGAGCTGGTATAGGGACAGCCGGAGTGTTGGACGTGTCCCCTGGTTCATTGTTGCATGACCAGGTGGTCATCATCTCACTGGGATTTGGTAGGAAACGACGTTTAGTGTAAAGTTAAGAACTATGTCGTCCCCATGGACGACGCCAAACTGATGCAGTCAATTTTTACTCCCTGCTACACAAGTAACGCACGTGAGCCACAGACTACCGTGGGGTAGTCGATGACACTCCGATGCTAAAGTCAAATAGATAGGGATCTGAGAAAGGTGTAATGTTGTAACAGGGAATTTGTAGCGTATTTTAACTTACTAACCTCATGTCTTATTTATAGTGCATGGAGTCCTGGTTCAACCAGGCCATAGTAGGCGTAGTTTAGGGAGATCTTCGTGGAGATCCCTCTCTAATTAAGAGTTGTGTTGTAGGAGGGAAGTTCCCTGTTAGGTCTGCACTCCTAGATACGCGGGAGATAATTTCAATCCAAGAGCAATCTGTAGAAGGGAGTTTTCATGTGTGGAAGATACTCAGGTGTTTGCTTTCTAGTTGGAAACAGAGAGCAACTGTAGTTGTCCGTCTGAAGCTGATTCTCAAGATACTTGCCTAAAGAGGACTTATGGGTATTGAGGATGGTTGTGAGATGTGTGGGCCTAGCATGCTGTGAGAATCCGGGTCCGCTTCGCAAACTGAAGTTGCTTATCTCTGCTTGGGCTGGATCTGTATTGGGCCGATGCTTGGACCCATAATTTCTCGAGATCATCATGACACGTATTCGACTCAGGAGTGTGGCCGTTTTTATGTATAATCACTTGTGATAATTAGGTTTTACAATCAAGAGGATTCTTCTATGGCTTGAAGTAGCGTAGGTGTTGAATATCAATATAAAAAATTCTTTATGCTTCCAGTTGGAGTTATGGAAATCCAAAAAGCCTAACTGAATCGGTTATTTACCTCGTGCATACTAGGAGATGCCTTTAGGAGCTGTGTATAACATTAAAAAGATTTCGGACAATGTAGCAGAAATAATGGATTCATGTCTGAGAATATGGAAACTATAGTACCTTCCCAAAGCAGGACGCTTGACCCTCATAAAATCCACGTTAGTAAGTATTCCCGTACCTTCTACCTTCGGTCAAAATCCCCTCGGTGGTTGAGAAACTGGAACTCGTGATGAGGATTTTTAGATGGATATTCCTTTTTTTTTTATGCTTTTGATCTGCAACTTTATTCCATGGTATTCCATGGTATTTACATATTCCTTTTTATTATTCTTAAGCAAGCCCCTGAGAGGGCTTAGTTGATCCATGGTTTATGTTTCATTTTTCTTTTGTTTTCAAGAAATATATCGATCAATTCTCTTTATTTTTCTATTTATTCTTTTTCCGATCGAGATGTATGGATCCATGGATCTATGTGTCTATGTAGATCCATGTGTCTATATAGATCCTTTCTTTTCATCTTCTGTCCATTCACCAAAGGGTGTATAAACCTCTATGCGATTTTCAGCAGTTCACCCTTTTTAATGGGACTTGTAGGGATCACACCTCAAAAAATTCAACCTAAAAGAGCTGGGATAAAGCGTGTTGACCCAATACCCTTGGAGGTCGAGGTATTTGGAAATCAACTTCTTTCAGTTATGCCCTTCTCTCAAAATAGTTCTGGAGATTCACACAGGAGGATGAGACCTTATGGAAATCAATCATTGTGGCTAAGTATGGCAATAACCGTTGCGGGTGGGATGTGAAGACCAAACACGTCTTTTGGGTGCTCAATTCGGAAAGTTCTTTTTTGGAGGACTGCTGGTGCTCAACTGCTGAAAAATGTGTTCCCAACAACTTATGACATTTGTTCCAAGAAGACAGGTACACTTAGTGTTTTTGGGGTAAAAGATATTGATCAGGCAACTTGGAATTTCTATCTCCTATGCTCTTTCAATGACTGGGAAGTTCAAGAAGCAACCCTCTTTATGGAAACAATGGAAAATCAATCCCTGTTTGAAGGGAAGGACAAGTTGGTTTGGAATGGGAAAGTTGCAGGCTGCACATTAAAACAGTTCACAGACTTGTTGGCAGCTCCCATATATTATCCCAACATCAACAACATGGTGGTGAACCACACAAAACTTGTTTGGGTAAAGTATGCTCCTCACATTAACTTTTCTTATGCAGCCAGTGATGCATGGGAGAATACTCACGGCAGATAATTTGGCGAGAAGAGGCACGAGGCTTAAATTTTTTTCATTTTTTTAATAAGAAAAAACAAGAATTGTATTAAATCAAAAGAATGAGAGAACAGTGGAAAAAGAACACTGCCTCTCACAAAAAGTATACATTATGGATTTCATCACTGTCCGGTCAAATATAGAATAGAGAATTGGATGTCTCTAAGGGTGTGTTTGTTTGCAATGAAATCTTACTCCATGGGAATTCATGAGGGACCACCCTATATTTAAGCTAAGCTAAGTTGATGTAACACTCATCATCCACCACTAGATTTTGTGATCATGGATGGGAATGGAAGTCCCATGAACATAAGCCACATGCTTTGGGGGAGTAAGGAGTGGGATTTCCTTGTTTGAGATCTTCATTCCCACCATTGATTATAAAATCAATAAGTGGTACCTCAATTGACGTACCTCAATTTAGCTTAAGTATAGGTGATCCCCTCGTGGATTCACATGGTGTAAGATTCCATGCAACCAAACCCCTAAATATCTCCAACTAGCACTCCAGAGCTACAGTGTGACTTTGATATCTGTCCATAGACAATCTGCTGATCTCCTATTACTTCTTTGCAATGAGCGTTAATAAAAAATATTTTCTTTGCAATCAAAGGGACGAGTCCATTGATCATCTATTGTTCGTTTTCGTTTTCACAACTGACGCTTAATGAGTGGTTGGTGAAATGGAAGTGCAATAAACTTTTATAGGTGGGTTATTGGTTATGGGATAGATGACCACATCCATCTATTTGTACCTTCTTGTATTAATGCGTATTTGAGGGCCTCAAGGAGTGCAATCACTTTGTTTTCCAATCTCTTAATCCCCTTCTCTAAGCAAAATCTTAGAAAGTCCTAGATTATCTCCTCATTATTAATATTACAATGCTAGCTACTGTGTCGTGTTTTCTCGAAGTGATTAGATGCAAGTCTCTAAAGAAAGTTGCATTGGTTTATCTATCAACCATTTGTCACCTCAAAATCACCTCTTCTTGATTTCTAAGGAGATATGATTCTCAACTTTGCTTTGAGGTTCATGATGGTTCGCCAAGAGGCACATCCATACGTGTGGTTGCCTTATTTGATTTATATTAATCAATTGTTATGGATCCAACAAGCTACCTCCACTCATTTGGTTAATGGATATCCCTTCTATAGGGCTTCTTTCCTTATGTGGCTTGTTTTTCATGGTAGAATGCTCAGTGGATGATGTTACGACAACATCAATCTCATAACCATTGTGTGCTTGTGATCAGCAGAGGAGTCCATTGATCATCCGGTCTTTTAGTTTTTAGTTTTTGAGCTGTGGGCTAAAGTTCTCTTAGAATTTCACCTTCATGCACCTTCAGCCTCTTCTTTCCTTGTGTGGGTGGCGAGTATTCATGATTCCACTAGCAGGATCCTTGTTTTGATTCCTTTCAGGAAACGAGCCTTGGAGAGGTAGACTCATGCAATTGTTTGGAAGGAGAGAAACGACATTGTTTTCAAAGACATGAAGAAGTCAGTAGACCAGTTGTGGATAGATACTAAGGCTACTTATGCTTATGGGGTTGTAATTAGGATACATTCAGGGACATTCAATTTTCTTCTAGTATGTTTAATTGAGTGTATAGTTCTCCCCAACAGTTCCTTATGTTTTGGGGGAGCACGTGTCTCTCTTTATCAACTGGTCATGGGCAAGAGTGGTGCATGTTTGGTTTGGGTGCTTTGAAGGGAGAGATTCAACAAAATATTTAGAGGGGTTCATAAAAGTGAAGATACTTTGTGGATAGATCTCAAGATCACCCGTGGATATGAAGTTGAAGTTGGAACAAGCTTAGGGACATCCAACTGATTGTATGTTCAAATTGGATTCTATTGCATTCGATACATAGATATGATTTATAGTTTTTGTGATGGATGCTCTGTGTTCTTTTACCACTAAGCACTCCCATTTTCTTTCTCAATGTTTGCCAATTAAAAAATACCACAACAAACACTTTTTAGCTTAAGGATTCTCCTTATGGCTGAATTTAGATTTTAGAACCATATCATAAGCAAATATTTGAACGAATAATATATATGTTGGAAGTTAAAATTTCACGAGCTTAAAATACATAATGTATAGTGATTGATAGCATCTAACAATATTTAACAGCAACAACAACATATACGTTTCAAAATGAGAAGGAAAAAAGTTGGGGCTTAACTACTCAGCAAGATGGGTTGTTTTATTTGTTAGAGGTTTAAGTTAAAGGCCACAGGGCACAAAGATTTGTTATGAAGTAAATGTGCAGGGCAGAAACCTTGGGACTTAATCCACCAAAATAATGGGGTCTACAACTCAAAGTCAGTCCTGGTACTTGTGGTTGCTTGGTGAGAGATTTTTTTTTTTTGGAAGGCGAGAAGGGTTTTATAGGATCCAGAACCCCATTAAAGACCAGAACTGGTCAATATACCATAAACTGATAAAAGATGCCGCAAGCTGGGTTCGAACCCATGACCAAGTGGTACCATCCGCCCAAGCTCCAACCGTTGAACTGCCATGCCATTATAGCTTGGTGGAGAGCTATAATGAAGCTCAAACCCATTTTTAAAACAAAAGTCTCGTATTCCCAGGGAAATGGAATGGGGATCGACTTCTGGAATGTCATGTTGGAAATGCACCATTTAAAACCAATTTAGAGCAATTTCCAATCTTTCTCCTAGAAGAACCAATTTTGTCGTTGAGCTCTTCATAAGTGTAGAAGGTAACACAAGCTCATGAAACTTGGGGCTAGGAAGAGCAATTAAAAACCTAGAACCCCTTCCTAGCAATTACTAGAGGTCCTTCAACTGCAAAATCCCTAACAACCAAGTGATACGATGATTAGGGATCATTGTCCAAGACCATCTGAAATGGTAATCCTTAATACTTACAAGACGTTTACAAGATATTAATGGCGGGACTTAAACACATATTTGGGGAACAATATCGAATCTTAATCGGTGAGCATTGAAAGCGATTAATCGTGATTTAATTGGTAAATCAACAAAAAAATCGTCTGTTACTCGGCCAAGGGATTATTTAACAATTAATTAAAAAACCAAAATGCATCTACTAGCGAGAAGAGATTAATTAGTAATTTGATTAATCACCGATTTAATATAGAGTATGCCTATTATACATCATTGTATGGAACACTTTTCACCTTTTCATTTTCTAGGTTCATTACAATGAGTATCGTGCCGATAAAATTTCAGTAATAACTTTCTCATAGAAAAATTTGGCACAAGCTTGTGTTGAATGGGCCAACAACCCTTTCTAGCTATCGATCGCCTATCAGCAGCCTCCCCATACCTTCCCATGGTTGATCGCAATACATAAACCGGTCCCAACCTGAACCCCAAGCCAATGGATGTGGAGGAATCGAGGGAGGATTTACTGCCACTAGACAATGTTGCTGAGGAGGATCCAGTAGTGAGGGAAATTGATTTTACTTCACCCCTTCTCCGGCACCCCACCCCTGTCCTAGCTGATCAACAACAACAACCTGATTGATATCAACAGATTGATCTCCAGCTCGACAATCCCCATTCGATCGATTGACCTCTTCCAGCTCAGATCGAAATCGTTCGCAATGCCCACACTCCATGCCATTGATCGATAGGCCCCATCCTTCTCCATCAATCGTCACCAAACTATCGCCACCATAGTCTGCCACCCCTCACATCCCTTTCCACCTCACATCGGTCCATCGAAATCCCTTTAGTCATTGTAGCAAAAGAATTTCCCCCCTCTTTTAGCGGGTGGGAGAAAAGTATTTTTTCTTCAATCCTTGCCATTAATTTTTTTCTTTAGTTCTTGCCCACAAATTTTCACTTTAAGCCCCTGGACACCTCAGAATAATTACACCCAACACCCTTTTATCACCACCACAAAACTTTGATTTTGTTGCTATTCACATCCACATGCAATATTTGTACCGCCACGGAACAATGTTGATGATCCAATTTGGGTTTATTTTATGGCACATTTTGAGGACCAATTTGATCACACCTTTCCCATCAGATAGTGGATCTATTTTGGGACTCAATATTCAGATTAAACTTTTATTTTTGGTGCCAAGTTATTCGGGGTGCCAACAACTACAAAGGCACAGTTCGAGGTTGACTTTACTGTTGACACTTCACCGTGTACTCTCCCGTGGTTGCTTGTTTTCTTTGGATTTTTCGGTTTTAAGCTCGAGGACGAGCTTCTTCAACCCGGGGAGGTTGATGTAATTGGATTTCTTTTGGTAATAGTATTGTTAGTCATATTGTAATGGAGTCTCTTTAGTAACAGTCCATAATAGTTGGAGGTTTCAGTTTCTAATTAGGTTTAGGGTTTGTTTTATGTTTTAGAAGTTAGGTCAATTATAAAAAAGGGTGTAGGATGTTCATTGTTAGTTGGTTGATTGAATAAAGAGTTTTATTTTATTAATCAGTTTTATCATCAATTTATTTGCTTTCAATTATTAAATTGTTTTCAATTCCCGTTTATTTGCAATTTTAATTCTATCAAAAAAATAAAAAGAATAAATAAATGGAGAGTTACATGCTGAAGAGGAGACAGTCTCCCAATTTGGTGCATGTTTTGATCATCTGCATAAGACGTGGCCCCTCTTAAAACCCCTAGTTTGGATAAAGATTTATCTATCCCTAAATTCTTAACCCAGTGTTTTGTTACACTACCTTACTAATGGCTTTTTACCCTCCAGTAGAGGCTCCAGCTAAAGCTTAAAGAAACACTTTATTATACTTATTAAGCGAACAAACACCTTCTTGAGGTGTGTTTGATTTTGTATTTTCTTTTCCATGGAAAATAACGGAGGGAAGAGAGTAAATAAGAATGGTGGTAGGTCGCAAGTTCCATCCATACACCCCACCCCACACACGCATCCTTCTCTCTTGTCCTCCACTGTTTATATGGTTTTTCATGAAAAATAAAAATCAGACACCTTATTTTCGTATTTCCAAGTAATTGTTTACTTGTAGGAGGACTTGGCTAATGTCTGATATCGATTCTTGAGATAATGGGTCAGTTTGGTTTTATTTGTTGTTTTGGGATTGAAACCTTAAATATCCAAATTGAGGGATCTGCTCTTTTGTTGTGTTTCCACCAAGGGGTTTTAACTAACAGTGAATGGAGCATGGACTAGTTGACTGAAGTAGCGGAAAACAGTATAGATCCGTTGGTGAAGGTTGAAATTGATCTCTTCAATAAGTAATTGGGATACTGCTGTAATGGAATTTTGGACCATCTACTCAACTGTTCCATCTGAAAAGCTTATTGCTATGTGGAGTGAGTCTGATAACTGCTTTCATATCGATTTTCCAGCCAATTTCAAAGAACAATGTAATGCACAGTGCATATGTAGTTTCCTCAGCGGCCTTGCTCCAAGGAGCCTCAGGTTGTTCATAATTATTGCATAAACTGGAATTTGTTACTTGATGTCATGTTCATGTAACCAGTTTAACTTTGGTGGTGATGTGCAGTGGCAGGTGTTTATCTTTGCTGAGAGGATTAATACTTTTTTGTCTATCCGCTGGAAAAAGCTTTTCAACCCAGAACTATTTTGACGCACATGGCACTTTTTTATCTGTTCTCTGGTCGGGCCCTCTCCTGTGCATTGCAGTCTTGATCCTGGTAAGTGATCTTGACCACTGATATCACTCATGTATCTTTCGATTTACATGTTCCCTTTTCACTGATTCTTAGAAACTTGTTCCTTTTCACAGATAAACACCCTATTCTCTTTATGCCAACTAATTGTCAGGTGGAAGAGGGCTGACCTCAGACACCGTGCCAGGCTTGCTAGTAGCAAGCAGGATTGAGTCCTTTGACATTGCCATTTTGCCAACCACATGCATCCTTTTTGTAGAATGGATAGATGTGCTCTAGTTTATGCCCATCATTGTCAAACATGCATGTTTTAGCATTTACTTTTGTTCTGCGAGGTTTTGCTTGCAGTGCATGTGATTGTGCTTTAATGTGTAAAATGATTGCAGGGTTTTTGGTTTTAATTTAGGATTTACATAGAAGAGTTGGTTCTAAGGATTAGATAGTCCAGGTGACTCAGGAAACGAGTTTTATATGTTTACAAACCTATATGACAAAGTAACTCATTTACTTTATTGACAAAGCTGTCAGTATTTGAATCTTTCCTCACTCGGGACTTTATGGCTATCCATCCATATTGGGTGGGCTTCCAGGCTCCTTGTTCGCGATCCGTAACGGCGTGTAGGAACTTACTTTTTGTTTAGGCAGCTACTATTTAACACCATAAATTTCTCTCATCCACACCACCAATCCCACCTTTCTTTCCAACATAAAAAAAAATAAAAAAAAAATAAAAACTCCAATTCAAACATTCTTCTTCACCGATAATGACTACTCCACACCACTTAAAGTATTGTCCCACACCACCAAATTTACTTTTTTTCTCCCACGCCACCAATAAAAACTCAAAATTTAAAAAATTTTGTCTCCCTTTTCTTCATCTTATTTTCTTCCCTTATGCTCTTCCCTTCATCTCTACTCAGACACTGCCATCACCCCGCCATCATCACCACCACCTCGCCACTGCCACTTATCTCTCTCCCGCCACCAACCACCTTTCTCCCTCTTTTCTGCATGTAAGCACCACCACCGCTGTCCCGCCACCTCTCTCGCCCTATTTGTCTATGAAAATAGGGTATTAGTCCTTGACTTTGGTTCAGTTTATATGCTTGATTGAAATCGATTATCAAACTCATCAAAACACGAAAATTGTAGTACTCCGAGTTATCTAATAAACACAATTGAATCAATTGAAAATGTTTTTGAAATTAGCAAGTTATGGTCATTTCACTAGAGTCGCGCAAATTTGTCTCGCAATAAAAATGAGGTAGTGTCCCTGACTTTTGGGCAACTTATATGCTCAATCGAGATCGATTCTCAACCTCATCAAAACATGAAAATTGTAGTACTCTGAGTTATCTAATAAAACAATTTGAATCACTTGAAAATGTTTTGAAATGAGAAAGATAGCCATTTTTACTAAAGTCATGCAAATCTGTTGGAAAGAAAAGTTTGTTTTCACCCATTCACATTAAGCAATGCGAGGATTGGCGAAACTTTGCCCAGACCGATGCGAAGTTTGCCCAATGCGAATGGGTTGAAAAAAGATTTTTTGGGGACATATTTGCGTGACTTTAGTAAAATGGCCATAACTTTCTCATTTCAAAACATTTTCAAGTGATTTAAATTGTGTGTATTAGACTCAGAGTACTTACAACTTTTGTATTTTGATCAGCTTAAGAATCAGTCTTTGATCGAGCACATAAGTTGGGCCGAAAAGTCAGGGATACTACTCCATCTTCATTGTGAGACAACTTTGCGCGAATTTAGTAAAATGAACATAACTTGCTCATTTCAAAAACATTCAAAACATTTTTTAAATGATTCAAATTGTTGTTTATTAGAGAACTCATAGTACTAAATTTTAATTGTTTTGTAGTACTACAATTTCCTATTTTGATGAGGTTGAGAATCGGACTCGATCGAGCATATAAGTTGGCCGAAAGTCAGGGACACTACCTTGTTTTCATTGCAAGACAGATTAACACGACTTTAGTAAAATAACCGTAACTTGCTCATTTCAAAACATTTTCAAGTATTCAAGTTGTGCTTATTAGATAATTCAAAGTACTACAATTTTCGTGTTTTTGATGAGCTTGAAAATCAGTCTCAATTGAAGGTTTAAATTATTCAAAAGTTACCTTGTTTTTATGTTGTTTTTTCAAAAATTGTTTTTTGGGTTGTATGGGTTAGTAAGAAAAAAAAAATACATGGTGGTGTGAGAAAGTACTTTAGGTGGTATGGAGTAGTCACTACCTTATTCTCCTCTCTTCCTCCCTCCTCCTTCCATCTCTTCACCATCAAACATCACCACCCCGTCGCAAGTAGACCACCACCATGCCACGCCCTATCACCATCGACCACCCTGCCACCACTTTTTTTTTCTTCCCCATCGCCCACGCCCCATCACTATCAGCCACCCCGCCATTGCCTCCTTTTCCTCTCTTCCTCCTCCTCCCCTTTTTCTTCTTATCTTCTCTGTTCTTTTTCCCATCACCCTCGCAGAGTCCTCTGCGAGGATGGGTTCCCCACTCACGACGCCCTCTGAGAGGGTTCTGTGCGTGGGGGTTCTTCACTCGTAGGAGCTTATGCTAGGGCCAATTTTTTTTCCCTCATAAAGGTCGCCGTGAGTGGGGTACCCGTCCTCACCGAGTCCTTTGCAAGGGCAATGGGGAAGGGAAAAAAAATAGAGAAGAAAAGAAGGAAACAGTGGTGGGGTGGTTAGCGATGATTGGTCGTGAACGAGGGAAAGTATAAATAACTGAGAAGAAGGATGCGGCAAGGTGGTGATGCTTGATGGAGAAGAGAGGACCAGAGAGGGAGGAAGGAAAAGAGGAGAATAAGAGTGTTAGAGTTAGAGTTATTTTTATTTATTTTTTTGTGGTGTGGGTGAGAGGAGTTATTATTCGCCGCCTTTTGTTAATGCCAAATATATTTCCTTACATTCTTTACCTTCTTGTTTAACATTATAGGACTCTGGGTCTAACTAATTTAAACTTGGAAATTGTTTTGAGGTTGGTGCACAATAATAAGTAGGGGTGGGCATCCCATCCTGCGATCTCGATCCCATCCCGATCCCGATCCCGTCCCGATTTTTCTAGGTCTTAATGGATTGAATAATTTCATCCCGATCTCGTCCTGTCCCGTTCTAGAATGGGGATGAGATGGGATGAGATTTTCAATCCCGCCAATTTCGTCCCGTCCCGAGCTATTTTTTAATATTTATTATTAATATTTTTCATGGGACTAGCGGGAGATAAAGATTCCTCTTTTTTACCACACATTAAAATAGGGAGAAAAAACTATAGAGAAAAGTCTCATTTAATGTACCAGCACAATAACAGAAGTCTTCTACTACAACTGAAAGAGCTTTCTATTCAGTGTTGTTGCTCTTGGACTAAAGTCTTTATTACAATGCAACTCTTGTTGCTCCTTTTAACCTCAAGTTCAAGCTCTGAACAACTAGATTTTACCATGTCGAACTAAATGGACTTAGGATGGTGCATCCTGGGAGCATTGTAAATTACTATATTTGAGCATATTCCTGGAGTGAATACTCCCCAAAGGTAAAAGCTCTCGCTCAGTTCTGTTCACATCAAGTTGAGCAAATGAGAAGTCACTGAAAGTACTTTGATGATACTCAATACACATGTGATATATACAATCCTTAAATATCATAATTAGAGTGTTGTCTTCGGTAACATCTTGTTCATTCTAGACAAAGGAAGCATGTTATATTACCATACATGTAGTCTACTTCTAATCATAAGTTCTATTAATCAAGTCAAATATAAATTTGCTTGATTTGTTCAACCTCAACAGATTACTACTATCGAACATAATGCTTTCCCTGGGAACTAGTTATAGATTATAACAGTACAAAATCAAGAGCACTTACTATGAGAATTAGCTGGCAGTTGCTGAGAAGAAAAGAGCAGTAGCTCCACATTTCCCATGCGACTCCGCAAGCTTAAGTCATTTGTACAAATCAAATTATGAAGGTTGTGGTACTTCTCTACAGAAGTACAAGAAAGAACACAAAACTAACATTTTGATCTAACCGTAATTGTTGAAATCAAGCCAACAGTAATTGAATAGCTGATCTCGTCCCGTCCCGAACCCGTTTGGGATGGGATGAGGTCGGGATGGGGTTTTTCCTGTCCCGTCCCGTCCCGATCCCGTATGAACGGAATGGGATAGGGATGGTATATCTCGTCCCATCCCGTCCCATGCCCACCCATAATATTAAGGCTCTTCGGACTTCAGTTGCTAGAGACTACACTATTTTGATCACAGTGTCGTCCCTTGAGTGGACTATCTAATCTTTATGAGTTGCTTTAATCCTACTCATTGAGTTGAAAGCCTGGTCTTGTGTAGCATGTAGTCCATATAATGACCAATTAAGTTACCCTTTAATTGACACATCACAAAATGACATGGATTCGAGTTGGCAATTTAAAATGGTGGTGGCATATCCCTGTGTTAAGTTGGGTAGCATGTAACTGCAATCCACTACTTTAAAATATTTGTAGGCACCAGAGGGTGGAATAACACGAAATTTAGACTTAGATTTGAAAAGGCTATAATAGGTAGGGTTGAACAAAAAATTAGACTAAACCCATTAAACCGACCGAACCAATCGGTTCGGTTTCGATTTTAAAAAAATTCCAAATCAAATGTCGGTTCAGTTTCGGTTTCTATGTAATTTTAACTGACCAAAACCAAATCGATCAAATACATATAATAAATAATACATACTTGATATAAAAATAATATAATAAGTTTTAAAATAGTCGATCGATTCGGTTTTAGTTTGATTTTAGTTGGTTCGGTTACGGTTTGCATAAATTAGAGTCGGTTCGATTTTGTTAATGGTCGGTTTGATTTCGATTTGAAAATTTTGAAGCCGATCAAATCAGTTCGATTCACGGTTTAGGTGAAAATCAAACCTTCAACCCTAATAAGTTAGTTGGTTAAGCTCCCACTTCAAATCAAGATGATTGCACTTAATGCTTAATATGAGTTTGGACATGTGCTTAATGATCACCCAACTTGCAGTCGCACCCATTATAGGCTTACCTTAATTCTAACTATTACAAACACACAGGTCTTTTACAAAATTACAATGTGTTCCATTCTACATTGAGAGTCCAGTTCATTAATGCTTCTCCACAAAATTGCTGATGACTTAAATCCTAAACCCTAAAGAAATTTGGAATGAATGTGGACTAGACTCAATAACACACTTGTCATCATATTGGAGAGAGAGAGACCCCACTCACTAACTCAAATCCCTTGCATTAATATGTGATAATCATTTCACTCCCTTTTAAAATCTCTCGGTCTATAACATCGAAAATTCTAAATGTCGAGGAAGTGGGCAAGGAAAACAGCGAGGGAGGGAGCTGTCCATCCTCTTCAAAATGCGCGCAAGAAAAATGATGGCATGCATCCTGATTACGCCCAAACAATACACGCGGTCAATTGCAGTAAAGAATGGGTGTCGATCCCACGAGGAAAAATGATCTACAAAATAAGGTTAAGAAAAACAAACTATGCGAAACTAAAGTTAATAAATTCTAACAAATTTAAAATACGAAATTGAATTTAATTTAATGAAAATTAGGTTTGGAAAAATCACAAAGTTCCAAGAATCCCTCCTAGACTTCACGGGCCAACTAGTATTGATTCGCTATGATGACTCAACTACGTGTTTCACATCCCAAACGACGTAATCGGAAAAATAATCTTTTTAATCATTAATAGAACCTAATGTAAATGAATTTTAGATTTCACTTCTTCTAAGAAAACACAAAGGTCTGTCATATGTGATATCCTAAACTTACGATATATCCGGAGACAATACCGTAATAAATGACGATCACATATAACTAACCTACCAGAATCAATTAATTCTTAAACATTCCACACATAAGAAAAGCGTGACTAAGCTTATATGGAGAAGAAAAGATAATCACCAGAATAATAAAAATCTACGAAGAAATCTATGATATCCTTGTCACTAAAATAACATAAATTTCTATATTAAATAAAAGTGAGAATCATTAAACATCATTATTCATCGTGAAAACTTAAAAGCGAATCAAATGCTAATTTAGTGCGTTACATCTAGGATTTCACCTCTTCACCTTGCGTGGGGTTTAGTGACTCATGGTGGTGGTGGTCACAGCATCAGTGGAGGAAGAATCCATCACTTCCTGTATGCGCACGAATCCCGAGAAAATAGCTAAATTTGCACTATGGTGGCTCTTACAGGTTCTCGGGTGTCAATAGCAAAAGCTGCTTTTCAGTTTTGAAAAACAGTTTTCTCCCGCCAAAGTCGCGCGCTGCTGCGCCTTCGTTTCCAGAGAGACGCCCCCTGCTCCGCCGCGTCTGCTTCGCTCCTCGCGAGTTTCCTCTCCTCCCGATCGGCTCCAGTACCTACAAGAACAGAGAGATAGTGAGGAAACAACGAGAAGGGGAAATGGAGGTGCTCTGTCGTGAGCTTCTTTTCGCGGCGGTGATGGCGGTGGTAACTCTGTTGCGGAGGTGGTGGCTCTGAAAGAGGGAGAGATGGCTCTATCGCGGTGGTGGTGGAGTGAGATGGAACAGGGAGAGGGATGAAAAGAGTGAAAACGGGAGAGAGTGGAACAAGGAAACAGGGAGGATGCTGGACGATGGCGAGGTGAAGGAAAGACAGGGACAGAGTGCGTGGCTTGGACGGTGGCGAGATGGTGGTTGGTTAGTGGCGAGAGATCTCTGTCTCTGCCTCGGTGGAGGTGGTGATGGTGGCTGGAAAAGAGAGGAAGATCAGAAAACGTGGAAGAGACTCCCAAGAGAAGGGAAGATTATTGTTCTCACCTTCGCAATGAGTCACTAAACCCCACGCAAGGTGAAGAGGTGAACTCCTAGATGTGACACACTAAATTAGTAATTGATTCGCTTTAAGTTTTCACGACGAATAATGATGTTTAATGATTCTCACTTTTATTTAATATAAAAATTTTATGTTATTTTAGTGACAAAGGATATCATAGATTTCTTCGTAGATTTTTATTATTTCGGTGATTATCTTTTCTTCTCCATATAAGTTTAGTCACGCTTTTCTTATGTGTGGAATGTTTAAGAATTAATTGATTCCGGTAGGTTACTTATATGTGATCGTCATTTATTACGATATTGTCTTCGAATATATCGCAAGTTTAGGATATCACATATGACAAACCTTTGTGTTTTTTTAGAAGAAGTGAAATCTAAATTCATTTACATTAGGGTATATTAATGCATAAAAGATTATTTTTCCGATTACGTCGTTTGGGATGTGAAACACGTAGTTGAGTCATTATAGCGAATCAATACTAGTTGGCGCGTGAAGTCTAGGAGGGATTCTTGGAACCTTGTGATTTTTTCCAAACTTAATTTTCATTAAATTAAATTCAATTTCGTATTTTAAATTTGTTAGAATTTCTTAACTTTATTTTCTCATAGTTTGTCTTCCTTAACCTTGTTTTGTAGATCGTTTTTCCTCGTGGGATCGACACCCCATTCTTTACTGCAATTGACCGCGTGTACTGTTTGGGCGTAATCAAATTTTAGCGCCGTTGTCGGGGAACAAGCGTCATTCTACAAGGAAGGTTTCGGGTATTATCTTTCTTGCTCATTTTTCATTTTATTTTATTATATTTTTAAGTTTTAGGTCCAGTTTAATTTTAATTTTATTTCTAAATAAAAAATTTAAAAAAAAAAAATTTGTGTCCACCTTTCACAACAAAGTTGAGGCTGTAGACTCGGTTAGACTAAGGTTTTTTTTTTCCTTTTTCCCTTAAGGAAAAAGCGAAGAGTTGGCTATACTCTTTGTGACCAAGGTCTATAGGTTCGTGGGAGGAGATGACCCAAGCATTTTTTAATAAATACTTTCCTCACCACAAAACCAACGGTCTAAAGAGACAGATTTCTATCTTCACCCAAAAGAATAACGAGACATTATATCAAGCATGGGAAAGGTTCACGGATTTTTTGAATATATGCCCACACCATGGGTATGAGAATTGGCGCTTAGTCAGTTATTTTTATGAGGGGCTCACCAGTAGAGAACGTCAGTTCCTTGAGATGATGTGCAATGGAGAGTTTTTGCGAAAGGACCCTGACGAGGCCATTGAGTACCTGAATGACTTGGCTGAAAAGGCTCATACTTGGACTGGTCCAAGTGCTACTGAGAGCACGGATAGAACACATCCAGCTGGAGTTTACCAACTTAGGGAAGAGTATAGACTTAGAGGCCAACTTGATAGAGTAACTAGGGAGTTAGAGGCACTTAAGACCAAGGATGGTAGGCCCACCCATATTGTTGCCAGAGTTGAGCTACAGGACACCTGATTTATATGCAGGGGAGTTGAACACTTCTCACAGGATTGCCCAACCTTAACTGAGATGATAGGGGTTTATGAGGAACAATGTAACACCTTAGGGATGTACAAGAAGCCTTATTCACCATTCTCTAACACTTACAATTCTGGCTGGAGAGATCACCCTAACTTAGGCTGGAGGTCCGAAACAGACCAACCTACACACTCACAGGCACAACCATCTAGGTCATACCATGCACCTCCATACAATGCACAATCTAACAGAAGTTCCTTATCAGACACATTACATGCATTTATAGAGGCACAAGGTAAAACTAATCAAAATTTGAGGCTGCATTGACACAGTTGGCAGAGGAGAACAAGGAGATCAAAAGCCAAATAACCAAGCTGACAAGTTCATTAACTGTACAAGCTCGGGGCCAATTTCCGTCATAGCCTCAAGAAAATCCGAAGGGACAACTTATGGCACAAACCTCTACTCCAGACTCTCAGAATGTCAAAGAGGTTAATGCCATCGCTACTCAGAGTGGTAAGATTTTAGATGGGTCAAGCTCGTCCACGACTATAGGCACCTCCCCAAGTGCAAAGGAGAGCATTCCTGAGGATGAGCCCAACAAGAACATTCCAGTTTCAGTTCCTTTTCCTCAAGCACTACGACTTACTAAAAAGAAATCGGAAATGCATGGTGAGATTCTAAAACACTTGAAACAGGTTAAAATTAACTTACATTTGTTGCACGTGATTAAACAGGTACCAACTTATGCAAAGGTCATCAAGGATCTATGCACTATCAAGAGGAAACATAAGGTGGTTGCTATCTTTGAGTGGACTGATCCTCAACTTTTCAGGTTATTGGTATACGATTCCTTAACCCTTTTGACTCGTTTATATCATAGATCAGGTTTGGAGGTGAATGTTCCCTATGTTCTTCCTCATCACTTCATGGCATATCTTTTATGAAGGAGAATATATGTCGGGTTGAAGACGTTAAACCAAGCGCTCTTAGGAGGAAGCCTAGACTTAGTTGTGTGTCTTTGATGTTAGTTTGGATTGATTTTTGAGTACCCTATTTAGTTGTGTTTCACTCATACTCGTTAGCTCCATAACAATTTTGACTTACAACTTGCATTTTTTTGTTTTCTTTGTTAATGTCGAGTCTGCATTTTATCAATTTCTAATGAAAACTCCACGATTCTTATGTTTTTGAGCGTTCATTGGTGGAAGATTTCATCGAAATTGGTAAAAAGCTTCACCATGGTAATATCACTCGAACCCTCCTATTTTCTTTTGCCTTGATTTGTCATGATTATTATTTATACATTGAGGACAATGTTTGCTTTAGGTTTGGGGGTGTGGTTTATTAGATTTTTTATGCAATTTTCAAAAATCTTTGAGTTTAAAACGTATTTTACAATTAAACCGAGTCATTTTTGTGTTCTACTCAGTCTCCATTGAATACTTAGATGATTATGGTAATTGTGTAAAATCTTCTTGAAAATGCATTTGAAATCCGAAAACTCTTGGTGAATATAAAAATAAAAAAAATAAAAAAAATAAAAAATAAAGAGGTTTTGAGTTCTTTTTAATTTTAGAGAATAATTTTGTTGCTTTAATTTTGAGAAAACACATACTAGCACGTGTCACATAGTTATATTAGTGGAAAACATGATATTTTATATTATCCTTATGTTAGATGTATTTCGTGAGAGTTTTCAACTCGACTATTCATGCACTATAAGCCAAGTCAACATGATTTGAAGTTGATTAGTGAGGTATTGAACTAGAAAACCTTAGAATAATACTGGAGACTTAACCCTTGTGAGTTTTGGGCCATTCTTTATTTCTTGAGGGTTATTAATTACACTCTGATTTTTCTTGAGTCCGCATTATTTCGTTGATGATCTCATTATTCTTGATTTTCTTATTGATTGCTTTAAGAATGACATAAAAATTGAATCTTTACACTAGAACTTCTTGCTTTATTTAGTTGAGATGTCCTAGTACTAACTAGAACTTATGAAGTGATATAGGCATTTCTTTCTTTAAACCATTTTTAGCCTTTAATAAATATCCATTTTCAGCCCTTTGAGCCTTTAGATAGCCTTTTCTTTGTTATCCCCATTCCCAATACCTACTCCAACCAAGGAGTAATACCTTTATTATTTTATCTTTACCCAATTTTCTGAGAATGTATACGGTGAGATATATATTTATGGAATAGGCAAATAAAAAAATGGATATTTCATGCGCCCTCGAAATGAAAGGGTTGGATTGTATGAATGGGGAAAAGCATGTCAAAAAAAAATTTATTTCATGCACCCTCTAAGTAAAAGTGTTGGATTGTATCAATGGGGAAAAGCATGTTAAAAAAAAAATTGCGATTGACGAAGAAAATAATGAAGAAAAAGTTAATGGTGTACAACATTGATTTGTTCTTCAATGCCCTATGTTTTATTCAAGGGTGTATCCATTCTCAGGAAATCTTTGTATCCTTTTGTCCCTTATTGTTTGCCATAATCCAAGCCCCAATACAACCTAGTAAAGACCTGATTGATCTTAAGTGAAAGTTAACTTAATTGATGTGGAGATTGAATAGGAAAGAACTATGGTGTTTGATTCAACATTCCCAAAAGTAATCAATGTTCCGGTCCATGAGATCATATTCATTTCACTTTTTGAAAATTCCATTTTTCATGATAATTATATGTGAGACGTTTGCATTTTCCATAGTATATTCTTTTCCTCACATATAAACTGAGTGCCCAATCTCTGAGCGTTTCATTTCTGAGCGACATGAGAGAATTTTAGTCGAAACTTCTTTCCTAAAGGTTATCTTGTCACATCTTTACTATGAGATGAAGAGTTATGTTGATAAGGCTCCTCACACGCACACTTCGAGTTGAGAATGATTATGAAATTCATTTAACCTTTAGATACCGTTAAATTATTGTACTCTATTGATATACTTTTGTGACATTATTAGTTTGTTGTTTTCTTGAATTATAAGCAATCAGAAAAATACTCTAAGGGAAATAAAAGGGAATGTTCATATGTTTTGCATTATGTTTTTAGAAAATAGATTTTGTATTATTGAGTCAGTAATGTTTGGGGGTAGCATTTCTGGAAACCCTCACGAGACTATAACTCGTCCTCTAGAGGTAATCTAGAGGTTTAAAGCCTTGTTGCACGTTAAGGTAAGTGCAACCGTGATTCCTACGAAAGTGAGTTAGGATTTTATTCTTTATTTTGTTTTGCTCGAGGACTAGCAAAATATAGGTTTGGGGGTATTTGATATACACGTAATTATTACAAATTATAACCCTTAATTATATATGTTAGTGCTTCAATTAATATATTTTATTCTAATTATTTCAATTTTTATGTTTTTGTAGGAATTTGCGCGCGTGAATGATAAAATCGCATTAAGGCGACAATTTGAGAAAATGATTAATTTGTTGATTCTAGCGGTGGTACAAAAGAGTGGTTCACACATCTAAGCCTAACCCAAATAAGCATCGGTCCACTTACTTTAATCAATCCCAAGCCCAGAAAGCTAGAATCCTAAGCCCAGCCTAACAAGGAAATAGGGGAACCCTATTTATGTTTCTCTCTTGCCTTCTCTTTGGAGACTCGACTCTTATCACGTTTTCTGCTCCTCCTCTCTTTTCCAGCCACCATCACCACCTCCACCGGGGCAGAGACAGAGATCTCTCGCCACTAACCAACCACCATCTCGCCACCATCACTAACCACCGTGTCACGCCCCTGTTTGACGCTATAAACCTCACCTCGCCACCGAAACAGACCACCATCCTCTCTGTCCAGAACACAGCCGCCACCACCATCTCTCTCTCTCTCATAGTCACCATCACCCGAACACCACCACCACCACCGCACGCACAACACAGCTGCGAAACAGAGCACCTCTCTGTTTTGCTCCCTGTTCCTCGCCCTCCTTTCGCTTTCTCTCTTCTCCACGGTCTCTCCCTCCTCCACTTCTCTCTCTCTCTCGACCACCGCCTAAACAGACCACGCAACCACCACCATCACTGCTGTGAACAGAGCTCGGTACAGAGCGCCTCCCTGTTTCACAACCATCTCTTCCCCGGCAACGGCGAGACCCCGCACTAAATTAGTAACTGATTCGCCGTTGCCGGGGAAGAGATGGCTGTGAAACAGGGAGGCGCTCTGTCGCGAGCTCTGTTCACAGCGGTGATGGTGGTGGTTGGGTGGTCTGTTTAGGCAGTGGTCGAGAGAGAGAGAGAAGTGGAGGAGGGAGAGACCGTGGAGAAGAGAGAAAGCGGAAGGAGGGCGAGGAACAGGGAGCGAAACAGGGAGGTGCCCTGTTTCGCAGCGGTGTTGTGCGCGCGGTGGTGGTGGTGGTGCTTGGGCGATGGTGACTATGAGAGAGAGAGAGAGATGGTGGTGGCGGCTGTGTTCTGGACAGAGAGGATGGTGGTATGTTTCGGTGGCAAGGTGAGGTTTATAGCGTGAAACAGGGGCGTGACACGGTGGTTAGTGATGGTGGCGAGATGGTGGTTAGTTAGTGGCGAGAGATCTCTGTCTCTGCCCCGGTGGAGGTGGTGATGGTGGCTGGAAAAGAGAGTAGGAGCAGAAAACGTGATAAGAGTCGAGTCTCCAAAGAGAAGGCAAGAGAGAAACCTAAATAGGGTTCCCCTATTTCCTTGTTAGGCTGGGCTTAGGATTCTAGCTTTCTAGGCTTGGGATTGATTAAAGTAAGTGGACCTATGCTTATTTGGGTTAGGCTTAGATGTGTGAACCACTCTTTTGTACCACCGCTAGAATCAACAAATTAACCATTTTCTCAAATTATCGCCTTAATGCGATTTTATCGTTCACGCGCGCAGATTCCTACAAAAACATAAAAATTGAAATAATTAGAATAAAATATATTAATTGAAGCACTAACATATATAAATTAAGGGCTATAATTTGTAATAATTACGTGTATATCAAATACCCCCAAACCTATATTTTGCTAGTCCTCGAGCAAAACAAAATAAAGAATAAAATCCTAACTCACTTTCGTAGGAATCACGGTTGCACTTACCTTAACGTTCAACAAGGCTTTAAACCTCTAGATTACCTCTAGAGGACGAGTTATAGTCTCGTGAGGATTTCCAGAAATGCTACCCCGAAACATTACTGACTCAATAATACAAAATCTATTTTCTAAAAACATAATGCAAAACATATGAACATTCCCTTTTATTTCCCTTAGAGTATTTTTTTGATTGCTTATAATTCAAGAAAAACAACAAACTAATAATGTCACAAAAGTATATCAATAGAGTACAATAATTTAACGGTATCTAAAGGTTAAATGAATTTCATAATCATTCTCAACTCGAAGTGTGTGTGTGAGGAGCCTTATCAACATAACTCTTCATCTCATAGTAAAGATGTGACAAGATAACCTTTAGAAAAGACGTTTCGACTACAATTCTCTCATGTCGCTCAGAGATTGGGAACTCAGTTTATATGTGAGGAAAAGAATATACTATGGAAAATGCAAACGTCTCACATATAATTATCATGAAAAACGGAATTTTCAAAGAGTGAAATGAATATGATCTCATGGACTGGAACATTGATTACTTTTGAGAATGTTGAATCAAACACCATAGTTCTTGCCTATTCAATCTCCACATCAATTAAGCTAACTTTCACTTAAGATCAATCAGGTCTTTACTAGGTTGTATTGGGGCTTGGATTATGGCAAACAATAAGGGACAAAAGGATACAAAGATTTCCTGAAAATGGATACACCCTTGAATAAAACATAGGGCATTGAAGAACAAATCAATGTTGTACACCATTAACTTTTTCTTCATTATTTTCTTCTTCAATCGCAATTTTTTTTTTAACATGTTTTTCCCCATTGATACAATCCAACACTTTTACTTAGAGGGTGCATGAAATATATTTTTTTTTTTTGACATGCTTTTCCCCATTCATACAATCCAACACTTTCATTTCAAGGGCCCATGAAATATCCATTTTTTTTATTTGCCCATTCCATAAATATATATCTCACCGTATACATTCTCAGAAAATTGGGTAAAGATAAAATAATAAAGGTATTACTCCTTGGTTGGAGTAGGTATTGGGAATGGGGATAACAAAGAAAAGGCTATCTAAAGGCTCAAATGGCTGAAAATGGATATTTATTATTGGGTAGGCTAAAAATGCTAAAAATGGTTTAAAGAAAGAAATGCCTATATCACTTCATAAGTTCTAGTTAGTACTAGGACATCTCAACTAAATAAAACAAGAAGTTCTAGTGTAAAGATTCAATTTTTATGTCATTCTTAAAGCAATCAATAAGAAAATCAAGAATAATGAGATCATCAACGAAATAATGCGGACTCAAGAAAAATCAGAGTGTAATTAATAACCCTCAAGAAATAAAGAATGACCCAAAACTCACAAGGGTTAAGTCTCCAGTATTATTCTAAGGTTTTCTAGTTCAATACCTCACTAATCAACTTCAAATCATGTTGACTTGGCTTATAGTGCATGAATAGTCGAGTTGAAAACTCTCACGAAATACATCTAACATAAGGATAATATAAAATATCATGTTTTCCACTAATATAACTATGTGACACGTGCTAGTATGTGTTTTCTCAAAATTAAAGCAACAAAATTATTCTCTAAAATTAAAAAGAACTCAAAACCTCTTTATTTTTTTATTTATTTTTTATTTTTTTTATTTTTTATATTCACCAAGAGTTTTCGGATTTCAAATGCATTTTCAAGAAGATTTTACACAATTACCATAATCATCTAAGTATTCAATGGAGACTGAGTAGAACACAAAAATGACTCGGTTTAATTGTAAAATACGTTTTAAACTCAAAGATTTTTGAAAATTGCATAAAAAATCTAATAAACCACACTCCCAAACCTAAAGTAAACATTGTCCTCAATGTATAAAATAATAATCATGACAAATCAAGGCAAAAGCAAATAGGAGGGTTAGAGTAATATTACCATGGTGAAGCTTTTTACCAATTTCGATGAAATCTTCCACCAATGAACGCTCAGAAACATAAGAATCGTGGAGTTTTCATTAGAAATTGATAAAATGCAGACTCGACATTAACAAAGAAAACAAAAAAAATGCAAGTTGTAAGTCAAAATTGTTATGGAGCTAACAAGTATGAGTGAAACACAACTAAATAGGGTACTCAAAAATCAATCCAAACTAACAGCAAAGACACACAACTAAGGCTAGGCTGCCTCCTAGGAGCGCTTGGTTTAACGTCTTCAGCCCGACATATATTCTCCCTCATAAAAGATATACCATGAAGTGATGAGGAAGAACATAGGGAACATTCACCTCCAAACCTGATCTATGATATAAACGAGTAAAAAAGGTTAAGGAATCGTATACCAATAACCTGAAAAGTTGAGGATCAGTCCACTCAAAGATAGCAACCACCTGATGTTTCCTCTTGATAGTGCATAGATCGTTGATGACCCTCGCATAAGTTGGTACCTGTTTAATTACGTGCAGCAAATGTAAGTTAATTTTAACCTGTTTCAAGTGTTATAGAATCTCACCATGCATTTCTGATTTCTTTCCAGTAAGTCGTAGTGCTTGAGGAAAAGGAACTGAAACTGGAGTGTTCTTGTTGGGCTCATCCTCAGGAATGCTCTCCTTTGCACTTGGGGAGGTGCCTATAGTCGTGGAGATCTTACCACTCTGAGTAGCGATGGCATTAACCTCTTTGACATTCTGAGAATGGGGTGTCGATCCCACGAGGAGTTCACCTCTTCACCTTGCGTGGGGTTTAGTGACTCATGGTGGTGGTGGTCATAGCATCAGTGGAGGAGGAATCCATCACTTCCTGTAGCGCACGAATCTCGAGAAAAATATCTAAATTTGCATTGTGGTGGCTCTTACAAGTTCTCGGGGTGTCAATAGAAAAAACTGTTTTTCGTTTTGAAAAATAGTTTTCTCCCGCCAAAGTCGCGCGCTGCTGTGTCTTCATCTCCAGCGAGACGCCCCCTGCTCCGCCGCTTCTGTTTCGCTCCTCGCGAGCTTCCTCTCCTCCCGATCGGCTCCGATACCTGCAAGAACAGAGAAAGAGTGAGGAAACAACGAGAAGGGGAAATGGAGGTGCTCTGTCTCGAGCTTCTTTTCGCGACGGTGATGGCGGTGGTGACTCTGTTGCGGAGGTGGTGGCTCTGAAAGAGGGAGAGATGGCTCTGTCGCGGTGGTGGTGGAGTGAGATGGAACAGGGAGAGGGATGGAAAGAGTGAAAACGGGAGAGAGTGGAACAAGAAAACAGGGCGGCGAAACAGGGAGGTACTCCCTGTTTCTGTTGTGTGCGATGGTGGCGTGCGAGGTTTGTTCGTGATGGAGGATGCTGGACGGTGGCGAGGTGAAGGAAAGACAGGGACAGAGTGCGTGGCTTGGACGGTGGCGAGATGGTGGTTGGTTAGTGGCGAGATGGTGGTTGGTTAGTGGCGAGAGATCTCTATCTCTGCCTCGGTGGAGGTGGTGATGGTGGCTGGAAAAGAGAGGAAGATCAGAAAACGTGGAAGAGACTCCCAAGAGAAGGGAAGAGAGAAACCTAAATAGGGTTCCCCTATTTCCTTGTTAGGCCGGGCTTAGGTTTCTAGCTTTCGGGGCTTGGGCTTGGGCTTGATTAAATTAAGTGGCTCTAGGCTTACTTGGGCTAGGTTTAGAGATGTGAACCACTATTTTGTACCACCGCTAGAATCAACAAATTAATCATCTCCTCAAATTGTCGCCTTAATGCGATTTTGTCGTTCACGCGCAAATTCCTACAAAAACATGAAAATGAAATAATTATAATAAAATATATTAATTTAAGCACTAACATATATAAATTAAGGGATATATTTTGTAATAATTACGTGTATATCACATCCCGAGGGGGATGGACGGCTCCCTCCCTCGCTGTTTTCCTCGCCCACTCCCTTGACAGGTAGAACAACTTATCAGTCCTATGATAATCATTAATATGAGATTTCTTTTTCAGTCATGTTCTTTTCTGATGATGACGAAGCACCCTCTCCAAGCAAAGCAAGGGGAAAAAAGGAGGGAGGGTCCTCTCTAACCATTTCGTCGTTTTGTTTGGACAAATACCTTGTGTTATTGCACCAACTAGCTATTGTGATCTGTGATATTATGATGATGGATGCAAATTGAAAATATACATATATTATATTTATATATAAAAAATAGGATTGTGTTTGGGGTGAGAGACAAAAGATCGCTGAGATTTAACCAAATATATGAATTTAACGGATCACATAAAACTTAAAGAACCATGAGTGCATGGGTTCAATTCCGTACTTTTTTTTTGGAAGACAAGCTGGGTTTTTAAGGATCCCATAACCTATCAACTGGGCGACCTATAGGTCAACACCCATTAGAAAGTAACCATGCCGCAGGTGGGATTCGAAGCTAGGACGTGGGATACAAACCCACACAGCCCCAACCACTAGGCCATAACACCATTGGCCAATTCCATACTAACATTTTTTATATTTATTTATTTTTCTTCAATTGTTGATGATGGTGGTGTTGAAAACTCAAGGGTGGTCACATTTTGACAAGTTTTAAACTTTTAATGTGTCAATGGCACATGGAATACCCTAGTCTATAATACAAATTATGATGGTGTTTGGGTTAGAGATAAAAAATGGCTGAGATTTACCTAAATATAAAATCTAACAGATCACATAAAACTTAAAGCACCAAGAGTGTATGGGTTAGATTTTCATATCCAACATTTTCATATTTATTTATCTTGATATTTAAAGTAAAGTGAACTCTATTTACCATGTTACACTTTTATCGTGCCAACGACATAGGGAATACCCTAATCTATATTACAAATCAGGATGATGTACGTTTGAGGTTGGAGATAAAAGATGGCTGAGATTTATCCAAATCTAGAATCTAACGCTTCACATAGAACTTAAAGCACCAAGAGTGCATGGGTTCGATTCTCATACCCAACATTTTGATATTTATTTATTTTTATTCAATTGTTGATGTTGTGATTAGACATGTAAGTATGAAAGATGAAAACTTAAGGGTGATCATGTTTTGACAAGTTTTACACTTTTATCATGCCAACGGCACGGGGAATACACAATTCTTTATTACAAAACATGATGGTATTTGAGGTGGGAGATAAAAGACGACTCATATTTATCCAAATATAAGAATCTAACGGATCACATAAAACTTAAAGTACAAAAAGTGCATGGGTTTAATTCCCATGCCCAACATTTTGATATTTATTTATCTTGATATTTAAAGTAGACTAAACTCTATTTAGTTAAACTTTTATCGTGCCAACGACACGGAAAATACCCTAGTCTATATTACAAAACAGGATGGTGTTTAGGGTGGGAGATAAAAGATGGGTAAGATTTACCCAATTATAAGAATCTAACGGATCACATAAAACTGAAAGCACTAAGAGTGCATGGATTCGATTCTCATACCCAATATTTTGATATTTATTTATCTTGAGATTTAAAGTAGAATAAACTTTATTTTTTATGTTAAACTTTTATCACGACAACGGCACGGAAAATACCCTAGTCTATCTTACAAAACAGGATTGTGTTTGGGGTGGGAGATAAAAAACGGCTCAGATTTACCAAATTATAAGAATCTAACAGATTACATGGAACTTAAAGCACCAAGAGTGCATGGGTTCGATTATCATACCCAACATTTTAATATTTATTTATTTTTCTTCAATTCTTGATGGCTGTGATTAGGCATGTAAGTATGAATGATGAAAACTTAAGGGTGATCATGTTTTGACAAGTTTTAAACTTTTATCGTGCCAACGACACGTGAATACCCTAGTCTATATTACAAAACAGAATGGTATTTGAGGTGGGAAATAAAAGATGGCTCAGATTTATCCAAATATAGTAATCCAACAGATCACATAAAACTTAAAGCACAATAGTGCATGGGTTGAATTCTCATACTCAACATTTCGATATTTATTTATCTTGATATTTAAAATAGACTAAACTCTATTTTGTTAAACTTTTAACGTGCTAGCGACACGAAGAATACCCTAGTCTATATTACAAAACATGATGGAGTTTAGGGGTGGGAAAAGACGGCTTAGATATACCCAAATATAGGAATTTAACGGGTCACATAGCACTTAAAGCACCAAGATTGCAATCGATTCACATACTCAACATTTTGATATTTATTTGTTTTGACATTTAAAGTAGAATTAACTTTATTTATCATGTTAAATTTTTATCATGCCAACAACACGGGGAATATCTTAGTCTATATTACAAAACATGATAGTGTTTGGGGTGGGAGATAAAAGACGGCTCAGATTTACCTAATTATAAGAATCTAATGGATCACATAGAACTTAAAGCACCAAGAGTGCATGGGCTCGATCATCATACCCAACATGTTGATATTTATTTATCTTGGTATTTAAAGTAGAATATCATGTTAACCTTTTATCGTGCCAACGACACGAGGAACACCCTAATCTATATTACAACTCATGATGGTGTTTGGGGTTGGAGATAAAAGATAGCTGAGATTTATTTAAATATTAGAATCTAGCAGATCACATAAACTTAAAGCACTAAGAGTGCATGAGTTCGATTCTCATACCCAAAATTTTGATATTTATTTATCTTGATATTTAAAGTAGAATAAACTATATTTATCATGTTTCACGTTTATCGTGACAATGGCACAAGGAATACCATAGTTTATATTACAGAACATGATGGTTTGGGGTGGGAGATAAAATACGGCTCAGATTTACCCAAATATATGAATCTATCAAATCACATAGAAATTAAAGCACCAAGAGTGCATGGATTCGATTCTCATACCCAATATTTTGATATTTATTTATTTTCTTCAATTGTTAATGATGGTGATTAGGCACGTAAGTATGAAGGATGAAAACTTAAGGGTAATCATGTTTGACAAGTTTTAACTTTTATCGTGCCACAACACGGGAAATATCCTAGTATATATTACAAATCAGGATGGTATTTGAGGTTGGAGATAAAATACAACTTAAATTTATCCAAATATAATAATCTAACGGATCGTATAGAACTTAAAGCACTAAGAGTGCATGAACTTGATTCCCAAACCCAACATTTTGATATTTATTTATTTTTCTTCAATTGTTGATGGTGGTGATTAAGCATGTAAGTATGAAAAATGAAAACTTAAGGGTGATCATGTTTTCAAGTTTTAAACTTTTATCGTGCCAACGGCACGGGAAATACCCTAGTTATATATACAAAACATGATGGTGTTTGGGGTGGGAGATAAAAGACGGTTGAGATTTAACCAAATAATGAATCTAACGGATCACATATAACTTAAAACACCAAGAGTGCATGAGTTTGATTCCCATACTCAAGATTTTGATTTTTTTCTTCAATTGTTGATGATGGTGATTAGGCATAAATTTGAAAGATGAAAACTTTTATCATGCCAACGACACGAGAAATACCCTAGTATATTATAAAAAAATTACAAAACAAGATGGTGTTTGAGGTGGGACATAAAAGATGGCTCAGATTTATCCAAATATAAGAATCTAACCGATCACATAAAACTTAAAGCACCAAGAGTGCATGAGTTCGATTCCCATACCCAACATTTTGATATTTATTTATTTTTCTTCAATTGTTGATGGGGGTGATTCAACATATAAGTATGAATGATGAAAATTTAAGGGTGATCATGTTTTGACAAGTTTTAAACTTTAATCGTGTCAATGACATGATGAATGACCCTAGTATATATGTATATATATAGTGGTGGTGCAATTGAATTTCTATACTACGTTCCTTTATTGTAAGGATGAATGACAGTGATAATAATAGTGGAAACAAAAGAGTAGGCAATGAGGTACATGATCTAATAAGGAAAGTTATACTACTAACAAAACAAAAAAGTAAAGTTATACAATCATCATATTGAGTGACCTACAACTTTCAAAAACATGGTACCTCAATGTGTTAAACACAATGCATCTTTGGAGGCTAATTTGAGATCACATGTTATGATTTATTATAAATTTTTATTTAATTATTGTTATTATGATTAATTTTTGGCGAAATGTTAGCTATGGTTGTATTATAGTGGAGGGTACAAACTCTTTATTAAAAAGGAAAACCACTTCAAGCTAAGATCACGTTGGATACAAACTTGCTTTGACAACTAAGATTTAGTTTTAAAAAATTAGGAGCTCCTATTCTATTAAGTGGTGTTTGTTAATGTATCCAAATTTAAATTTAACCATTCTTAGGGAGTGGAGGGCATGTTTAGCGAGGTTAGTTGGTAGGCAGCCACGAAGACTCCTAGCTATAGAATGCTCAAATGTGGAGGGTAGTATATGCAGTGCTCAACTAGGGATCAACTAGAGAGGAGAGGTGTACAGAGAGGCCAACGGCTAGGGAGTGCCCTAATGTTGATTATATATGTAGCGGTCGGTACGAGGTCAAACATATTGGTATTAAAAAAGACTTCCGATTTGTAAATCATCAAATGGAGGTGATAACTAATGCAGTGTCGTCTAGATGCTTGAGTGTTAAAGGGTCATTCAATGGACGGGTAGGAAATCCCAAATTCAAAGGCACAATGGAGGCAACCTTTAAAGGAATACAAATATAGGTAAAGGGGGATGTCCATTTGATCTAGGCATAGACACCCCATTACAACTCTAGTTGTCCATCCCAGGGGCATTCCCTCCCTTGGTGATGGATTGTTTGCAGGTTTCCCAAACAAAGTAGGAGCATAAGAGCAGACAAACACTATGTTAGAGAAATGGGGAAAATTCCCTCGACATATAGACAACATTTTTTAGTAATATTTTCTTATTTCGAAACCACTAAAAGGGGTGATTTAATGTTGATCCCTTGTAATAATAGGGTAAATAACATTAATCTCGCTTGTAAATTTAATTTAGTCTTGGTCCCTCCATCCAATAATCGCTATCTTCTGCATATGCTTTTCAAGTAATGGGAACAAAAGATATGGATTACCCTTTTTTGAGATAGGGTTGTCCATATGGTTTGCCATCTCTATCCCCCTATCTCAAGTGAGGGAATTTCAAATCTTTTTTCACATCATGTGAGAAGCACATGCATAGGATAACACTTGACTTGTAGTAAAGCCATTTATGATTATTATTACAAGGAACCAACATCAACTTTGCCCCACTAAAAGTTGCTTATCTTCATTTCTCAAAGAATCATTAAAATGATTGATGATATACAAACCATCTTGTAATATACTCGATACACGTGGCATAATGATCTCATCCACAGAATGGAGCAGGCCCAAATGAGCGGTCAATCCGATCCAGCCCAACAGATAGAGAACCAAGCCCACTGAGGCGAGTATCTGAGAGTTGGATCCAGACAACAAAACTGTATCCAACCCATAAGTCAAATGGACAAACCCAGTACCTGTAAGACCTAATAAGGCAAGTATCTAGGAGTTTGACCATAGGCAAACAGGCCAGTAAGACGTTGACTCCTACTAGGAAACAAATATCAGAATATAAGTTATGCATGGAAACTCTCATGCATGGACAACTTTCAACAAATAAATGATGTCTAACATATATCTTTCCTTAAACCACCAAAGGCATAATCGAACAAGAACTCTTGCATGATTAATAGAAAACAAAGTGGAGGAAGGAAGATAACCTAACTTCAAGCAATACACCTTTCTCAATCCTTGTCTGACTTTAGCATCAGAGTGTCATCGACCACCACAATGGTGGTCTTTGGCTCGCGTTTGTTCCTTGTGCAGGTCAAGGTCAAGGAGAATGGAAACTGATTAATCAATTTGGCACCATCCGTGGAACGACAAACTTCCTAAGATAAAGTAAATAACACCCCTTCATTACAGTCCAAAAATATGGTCGCCACAAGATCTCGTACTAATGGAAAGATCGTTGAGCCTTCAACACTCAAGCCGGCGCAGTACCACCAGCTCCGGTGGTGCCACCCAAAAGGGGAGAATCATACTAATGCATAGTGGAAGTAGAGGTTATCGACTACTTCACTTGGATTAGAAGACAATATTTGAATTTTAATTTAAAGAATAAAGATGAGCAAAATAATGCATGGTGAGACGTTGAGAGATGATATGATTCCAAAACAATATAATTAACTTGTAACAAAAAGAATATAGAGAAATCTTAAGGGTTTGAGAATCACCCCATTCAAACATATTGAGAAATCTTAAGTTGTATCTTCACGAGTGTCTTCCTTCACCAAATGATGTGCAACAGCGCCATTTGATTGATAACAAATGATGCCATTTGATTGATGCTAAACACCGACATTAATTTCGTTGCATGATTTTCGACATCAATAAATTTTTATTTATTATTTTTTTATTCAACCTACAATACACTTCAACAATGCATAGTGGAAGTATGGGTTATCGACTACATCACTTGGATTAGAAGAAAATATTTGAATTTCAATTTAAAGAATAAAGAGAAGAGCAAAATAATGGATGGTGAGATGTTGAGAGATGATATGAATCAAAAATTAAATAATTAACTTGCAACAAAATGAATATAGCGAGATCTCAAGGGTATGAGAATCACCCCATTCCAACATAATGATTGTAGAATGTCATTTCAATTTCTTCCAAAATACTCAAATCACATAGTTTTTCAACCTACATGACTTGAGTTGTGGGATTAAAGAAGTAAATGTCTTTTCATTTTCATCAAACTTTAACCAAATCCATTGTTTTTATCACTACACCAAAAACCCCCATTAGCCACGGTTTTATACCGTGGGCGTAAGACATTGCCACGGCTAAGAGCCGTGGACTACAGGGGCGTCGCAAAATTTTTTGTCACGGCTAAAAACCGTTGCTAAACATTGTAGCAACGGTTTTATGGTTGGGTGGGGGGGGCGTTATTTGCAGACATTAGCAACGGTTCTACACCGTTGCAATAAAACTAGCAACGGTTTTAAGCCGTAGCAACATTAGCAACGGTTCTAAGCCGTTACAAAGTGTAACTATTAGCAACGGTTATAAACCGTGGCTAATGAGATAGCAACGGTTTAAAGCCGTGGCTAACCATGGCAACGGTTATGAACCGTGGCTAAGTGTATATATTAGCAACGGTTTTAAACCGTGTCTAAAAGTAGCAACGGTTTATAGCCGTGGCTAACCATGGCAACGGTTTTGAACCGTGGCTAAGTGTATATATTAGCAACGGTTTTAAACCGTGTCTAAATTTAGCAACGGTTGATAGTCGTGGCTAACTGTGGCAACGGTTATAAACCGTGGCTAAATATTGTGAATTAAACCGTGGCAAAGGTGCTAGCGACGGTTTTAAACCGTGGGTAGGTAAAACAAAATTAAAAAAAAAAAATCTGGTTTGTTGCAACGCTTTGAAACCGTTGCAAATTAATATAATCGAAAAAAAAATTTATATTTTTTTTTGCTGCTGCAGCAAAATCACAGCTGTGTCACCTGCAAAATCAGTCCTTACACATAGTCCACACAAATAAGACAAAAGAATCATAAATTGGATGAACTAATTCAGCCTGAATTAAACAAATTAATTATCAATAATAATTCAACATATTACAAGCAATTTGTCATCGTGATTGCTCCAAACCTCTCCAACATGATCACTTAATCAAATACATAATTATTCCTAATACAACTGGGTGATGTCCCTTTCAAAACACCTCCATGTTAGGCCAATAAATGGATAAGAACTAAAACACAATGCAGATCTGCAGAAGCTGAAGGAGTGATATACACAACAAAAGTATGTAGAAACCTTTGCCAATTGCTGAGTCTGGATGATATTTATGCACATCTGAAACACAGGTTCTGCAAACTGAGCAAACCTAGAACCTAATGCCTGAAACAGATAGAACAAGAGTATAAAAACTCTATTGTTTCATTCGATCTAGAAGAGACTTCCAAAAGTTTAAAAAAAAAAAAGTCGTGTAGAACTATAAGTTAAAAGTATTAGTTCGACATGAGCCTGACAGCTGTTTAATCAAATAGAAATTTTTTAAATGACTCAGGCAAGGGAAAAAATACCTGTCCTATAGATGTAAAACACTCGAGCAAGGGAAAAAGATCTCTGTTGGCATTCGAAAGCTGCTGCCACTTTGCAATCACTGGAGGCATTAAAATCTCAAGATATCTTGGCTGTAATTCATCATCATAGAGAACAAGTTAACTTACTATTTTTGTTCAATACTGGCAGTCAACAAGATGAAAGACATTACATGATACCTGAAGGTTTCGTTAGCATCATTTATATACAATCCAAAGGTTTCGTTTCTAAAAGAGTTTAGACAAAAAGGGATTAGCAAGTGTCAGATATTTGACATAATAGCCAAAATGTAAAGTGAAAGAGCACTTATATAAAACAAACCTGATATTGCCCAAAAGCACACAAGAGATGCTGCAAAATGACTTCCAACCATGGAGCCAACTCCTCAGCAGCTTCCTGGCATTTATAAATTTAAAATTGAGAACTTGTCGACAAAAAGTTTGAAAACCATTTTGAAAACTAATAACTTGTCGACAAAACATGCAATTAGAAACCATTTTGAAAATAACTACGCAAGTGATCATCATCCTGTTGTCAGATGAAGATTAAAATCTAATCCACCCAATAATATCTAGCATGAAACATATAAAAATTAAATCAGCAAAAAAAATCATTTCCTGGTTGGACATCAAAATCCAGGGCATGTCCTTTTTTTTTTGTTTGAAAGCCAAGGCAAAAACTAAAAACAATGAAAATACAAAACTTAAAGCAATCAACTTAAATCAACTCACAGTCAGTCTCTCAACCGTAGAACACACAGCACACGCGCGTTTATGCGACAAATCAAGTTACACCGGACTGCCCAGATCAACCGGCATACACACGCTCCAATCTTATTGCCAGAAATGAAATATGTACATGTTTGAGCAACTCTCAAAAACACGTTTAAAGTGAAAAGAAAGATGTATGGATAGTCTTTGAGGAAACATGTAGTCGTAGTATATCAAATGAGAGAAATTAATTGATTAATAATCACATCTGGATTGCAGAAAAATAAAAATATATAAGATAATTGGACTCTCGTGGATTGTCAAGTGAACCCCGACAAATCCCCCCTCACAAGAAATCATTCCGTAATGAAAGAAGTTACAGCTAGGTCAATGCTATAGAAATTCCAAACATCAACTTCACCATTTGGTTTAATGTGAGGAAAAAAGTATTAAAACGACCAAGTCTCTCAGTAATGATGATCACCATAAACTAAAGCAATGCCTAGCCTATATGTATACGAGAATGTGAAATAAGACAGTGACTTAACAATACACCCAACCCATAATAAAATGTTTTGACTGGCCAGTGAGAGTACTATAGATGACAATGATACTTATAGTTAATATCCATAAGTTCTCAAAAGAATGCATACCATATCCTTGAAGAACATGAGCACATGATACAACACGTAGATAAGATTCCACATGTAGGGACAGTGGAGCTGCTCCAGATAGAATAATACGCACATTTCCTCCCAGTCCTTGCTTTACCTGTAGGAAACAAAATACCATAAGAAGAGAGCTCATGTGAATTGAATATTTTAGAACTAGTATGCCTGCTGCCTGAGGGTTTCCAGTTTTCCACTATACCTTGTTGAAAACAACTTTGTCCATGATGGGAGCTGCTACTTCATGGCTCTTTCCTTTCTTCATGTTACCAAGTTTGCTGCAGCATTTAGCATAGCACATCAGAGCAACACATGGAAAACAATAGAAGAAAGGGTATAATGTATCAAGCTATGATTTGTTACAATGAGAAAGTTTTCACAGGGCATTATAGCTCCATTTGTTTCTTAGAGCTTATACTTTTCTTGTGTTTGGCAGTATATGCAAAACTTTCAAAGAAACATGATCCAGAATACTGTATTTCTGACTATTTAAGATGTAAAATCAATATAACATCACTAAACATGTATGATGTATAAAATACAGCAAATTGGGCAGCCATGAATAGAGAGAGGCATAGAGGAAAACCATCCCAAAGAATACTGACAGACAACAACTGCTATTTTAACTAAAACAAGCAGTAGCTATTGCCAAATAAGGAGGGGATAAACTCGGTTGCTAGGTCATTAGCTTAAAAAGGCCACTATCAAGAGAAAGCCAACCTAATTTGCGTGGCCATCTCAATCATCTAGTTAGTCATTATGTATTTGGAGCTGTAAAACTTCAAAATTCATTGCCTCCAAGTGAAGTCATTCAAAGTGTCAAGTTTCAGATGCCAGAGTTCCCATGACTTCCGATGCAAAAAATCAGAGACAACACCTTCCTTTCTAATATATCTGAAACTGTTATTTAATGGGGGATTCACCACACTAGACATCATCACAGAAACCTATTTGTTCCATTTCCTACCACATACATTATTTTTCTTTTGTCTATGTCTTTTATTCGCATTCGTTCCAGATCAGGCATACTATTGCTAACACAAGGAATTTTTGTACTTGGACAACCAACTGAACCCAATAGAACTGAGAAAATGAAGAATCAAAACAGTGATGACTCAGTAAACAGACAAACAATTGTGCCCTGTTTGGTGTAAAAATGGTACGGGAACTTCCTATGAGCATTACAAAATATAACCACAGAAAAACTTAAGTCAGCGGAGTATGGTTGGAGTTTGTGTTAGAAATCCCACTGTATTTCAAATCAATATAACACCGTATTTTCAAACTAACTCTAATGCAAACTTGAATTCTTACTCTTCATCCATAGTGTGATGCTTGTCGATCATATAGAGTCATTCTGTGTTAATCAGCTTATCTTGGCTCCCTGTTTCCTGGCAAAGTAAAAGCCACTATAATCAGATACAAAATATCAAACTTATTTCAAGAAAGATCGTGCAATCTGAATTGTAAATAAAATGAAATAATTATCAAGCATATGCCGTTTACCTCCACGAACTGTACAGAAATGCTTGCACTAGAAGAACACTTGAGTAATTGACTTAGTACTCAAGTGTTAATGATAATAGGAATGACGAAATAGAGTATGAAAAAGGGAAGATATTAATGATAATGACAATGAGGATGATTAAAAAAAGTAATTAGTTTCTTAACAAAAACTACTTTCAGACAGAATTGTTGGATAGACAATGTAGAAGGAAGGGTGTGGTCACTCTCCTAGAATTCCTAAGGAAATTAGGTTCATGATGAAAATCAAGATGAGAAAAAGAAACAATTGGTAGTGATGAGTATTATATTCTATACAGGCCTAAAGCCTCTGAATTTCCTTTGTCGGTCATGAAAGTTAACTCACTCTTTATATGTATAAAACATGTCTACAGTCAGCAGCTATAGTCTTATGAATTTTAGAGTTTGAAATCGGTACCTAATGGCAAAAGGAAATCATGTCTAGCATGGGAGGAAGCAACAGACTAATCATTCTGCCAATTGATATGCAAAGAGATGAATACCAACACTTGGGAGTGGGTTAAACTGATGTTCAATAAGAAGTCAAGTTCAGAGGAGATTCATAGACCATTTTGATAGATTGATGTTAAGATTAAAAAAATATGAAGGTTGTACTTGCTTTAGTATAGATAGTGAATAAAGAGCAGGCATATCTGAATGAAAACTTTCCATAATTTAAATAGTTGTAGGCTCTGAATCCTATTTCATTCAATATCAACAAGAAACTGGGCAACTTCTTCTATACCTTACATTCAAAGATTAAAACCGAAGAGCCCCTTTTATCCTATTTCATAATGAGGGTTGAGAATGATAGCTTACAGCACAAGTTCTGGGAGCTACATTCCCATCTACATTGTGTGTTTATTCATTATTAAAAGTTAATGTACTGGATGTCTAACTAAATGAAAAGCTATGCTGTTTGCTAAGAGTTGTTTCAACATGTTGTAGAAATGTCTTAAACATTGCTATGAAGCATGCTTCTACTTCTCAGACCCCTGTTTAATATTCAATCAATATGAAACTCATAAAGAAATGTCAGAGGGTAAACAAAACACAATATATCAATCAATTTAAAAAAGTTTGCGGCATGAGATCCAACACAAACAAAACTTTGAATTTGCTTCAGAAACAGTCTTCATAGGCTCTGTTTCATTTCTTTTATTCTGATTGTGAGGTTCTTATTCAAGTCAGACATATGAATACTCAAATGCTCAAATGATCAAGTCAGGCATATGAATACATGGACATAATGATTAATCAATCCCATTTGTGAGTGTTAGAAACTATTAAAGCAAGTGATGAATCACTTGCAAAACATGACTACTTGCACTGTGAATGTGAATGGAATTGCAGTGAAGACCACAGTAACAGATGGAGAGTCCTTCAAAGATTCTTACATCACAGAGCTATTATTATCATGCAACTACAACAACCATGGTAGCCCCATTATTGTAGGGGTCGATGTACATTTGAAGCAGCCTATCAATAACTTGGACATTGCTACACTACAACTGAGTTCCAAATCCTACTGTCTTGTAATACAACTTCACAACATGAAGAGTGCACCGCAGTCCCTCAAAGACTTTCTAATGTCTCCCCTGTTTTTTTGTTGGTGTTGGGACTAATGTGATTAATGCAAAGCTCTATTTCGTCATTCCTAGTCATTCCACAACATTCTATTTCTTCTCTTACTTCTATCAAAACTAGTTTCATTTTCTTTACATTCTTCAGTTTTCCTTTGGAACCAAAGGAAAGTAAGAAGCATAAGTAAGAGAAGGTTCTTGAAAGCAGATAGAGAAATTCTTGAAGAAATTTTAAAAAAAAAAAAAATATGGCAATTTGCACTGTCTATACATCCCACTCTTTCAATTCAATCTCCACACCAACAAAGCCCAACTTGGGTTTCCACCAAAAACACTACACAACCAGCAAGAGAAGCATCAGAAGATACTCAACTGCTAATGAACTGCATCCATCTTCACTCCCTCATGTTCAATTCTTGTTGTGGCTTCAACTACCTAAAAGCAAAAGAAACCACCTTTTGGCAACCCAAACCAATTCCAATTTGTTTTTGCAATTTACCACCCTCATCGCTTTGGCTTCTACACTAAAATCCATAACAAAACTCGGTGATGCTCCTAGTCTTTTCCCCACAATTGGTTTTCTTCATCCAATATGTGCTCATTTGAAAATAATTCGATTTCATCAATCCAAAGAGCTTAAAAAGGCTTTGATACCTAATAGACACGTGAATAAATATCAAGTAATTCAATCTCAAAATTTTGAATCACCATTTACATGATGCCATAAGCCCATAAATGCTGTTCTAAAAACTGAACTATACTTCAAAACAACTACTCTTCCAAGACATAAAATAAAAGAAATAATGTATCCACCCACTAACTTGATATGTATTTCACATGCATATCTTTCATGGGCTTGAACGGAGGAGATGTCCAGTTTGTGTTTTTTATGCAAAAAATAAAATAAAATAAATAGTGTATCAGCCCACCCATGGGTGAACTAACCAGAATATAAATGGTCTGACCAAGGGTAAACCAAATCTAGGTCCATTTTTTAAAACTGTATCCATATCCGGAACCGGATCCTTTGAATTTCAGCAGCTGGATCTAAATCCTACCCATTTTTAAAAATAGTATACTTATCTGATAGAACTAAACTACAACTAAGCGAGAATTAAATAATTTATGAACCTAATTTCAAATAAAAGAAATCAATTCATATTCATCAACCTAATGGTTGTAAAGCCTTATTTATAACCTAAATTCTTTGCCTAACAAGTCACTGACCGTAATCCTAACTCTTAACAATTCCCTAACTAGTGCTAATGAGCTGAACTGGCCTAACCCAACTAAATAATAGAATAATTAAATACTTCCCAGGCCTTATTTCCATCACATAATCTCTTATTTAGCTTTTGTTTACATAATTGTTTTTCCTTAAGTATAGTTTTATATCTGTAATATGTTCTCAGTATCTCAAGCAATTAATTGACATCATTGTGCAATTATAATTTCCGGCAGCGGTGTGTTTACTTAGCTTCAGATGGGGGTCGTGTCTGCCGTCCACTTGTTATTGCTGATAAGGGCATATCCAGGATCAAGGAACATCATATGAAAGAATTGCTGGTTCATCTCTATTTTCTATCAGTTTATATGGTTTTTTTAGATTGAAATTTGGGACTGATTTCATGCATGTTCTTTTCAAGGATGGAATCCGCACCTTCAACGATTTTTACTGGAAGGGCTGATTGAGTACCTTGATGTTAATGAGCAGAACAATGCTCTGGTGTGTTGGTGTTATATAACTTGTTATTGTGCACTTCAAAAAGTTGCAGTGTTTCTCATTTTGTTTGTAGCATCTTAAATGATTGTTCTTACTTCCTGAGTTTGTGGTCAAATAGATTGCTTTGTATGAAGGCGAAGCTGAACCAGAAACCACACATATTGAAATTGAGCCCTTCACAATTTTAGGTGTTTGTGCTGGACTTATTCCCTACCCTCACCATAATCAGTCACCTAGAAACACATATCAGGTTTGTCATATTTCTTTTTATGTACTCAGTAATGAATTTCAACTTGATTGAATACTTGAGTGATATCTTTAAGTCCCCCCTTACCCCATTATTGGTTTTCAAAGTAATGAGGGTGTAGTGTAAGATAATCCAATTCTTTATTAAGTAATTTTGAAACTTTTTACATGGCCTATGTATGATATAATGACACAACTTGTTGATGGTCTTAAAAAAGACGTTTATGGATAATAATGGATACCAGCAAAATCAAATTCCTTGTACCTAAACATGACATCATTTCTAGGAAAAACCTAATAGTTCAGTTCCTAATCCATTCAACTTGGTACTCTGACCAACAAAAGTCAGCTTGATGGCTTTGTTTTGTACCTTTAACCATAACAATAAGTAAAACTCATGCATCAACTCAAAACCGGGTCATATAGATGCAATTGTTGAAATTTTGAACTTATTAGTGTAAAGAAATGTTGTCTAATTACAACCAGCAAGAAAAGCATCAGAAGATACTCAACTTCTACATATTCTACATACTTGGGATAAGGCTCATATTCATGTTTTATTTCTTTCTTCAACTTCAACCATTTAAATCAACCAATTGAATATTTCTCCATATGGACATAGGATTACTTCTCTATTCCAATAAAAAAAAAATTTTCAAGGATAATACATGTATCAAATTAAAAATTAAATACAAAAATATGAAACGACCAACATCAAATCTATAAAAACTTGGAATACTGAAAGTTTGTTTTAAACTTCATCTTCCCCAATCCAATTGTATACCTAGTTGTTTTTTCCCAAAATGAAAACATCAATGCAATCAACAGTCAACAATGCTCAAAGACTTGCAATTTGTTTGGAACCCTAATTTCATAAAAAAAATACAAGAGAGAGAGAGAGTACCTGTACGAGAGAGGGCCTGATTGATTTGAAGACGCCGAGTGGAGGGAAGACCAGGGGAGGAGGGAAGTCGAGAGAGCAGGGAAGGAGGGGAGGAGCAGGGAAGGAGGGGAGGAAGGAAGTCGAGGGAGGGAGCAGGGAAGAAGGAGCAGGGAAGTTGAGTCGAGGGAGGGAGCAGGAAGTCGAGTCGAGGGAGGGAGCAGCGAAGGAGACAAGGTCGAGTGGAGGGGAGGAGGGAAGATTATTGTCGATGGCGAGTGGAGGGAATGTCGAGCGCCAATATACCCCGCCCAAATTTTTTTTCAGCTTTTCATGTAGCCACGGTTCTGAGCCGTTGCTATACCTAGCCATGGTTTAGAACCGTTGCTAATTTTTATTTTGCAACGGTTTTGAGCCGTTGCTAGCCATAGCCACGGTTTAGAACCGTTGCTAAAATATTTTGTTGCAACGGTTCTAAGCCGTTGCTATCCATAGCCACGGTTCAGAACCGTTGCTAAATTTTATTTTTGCAACGGTTTTGAGCCGTTTCTATGCGTAGCCACGGTTTAGAACCGTTGCTAAAGTATTTTGTTGCAACGGTTTTAAACCGTTGTAAATAATTGCTACGGTGTGTAGCCGTTGCTAATGTTAGCCACGGTGTTTAGCCGTTCCAAATATACCAACGGTTTTAAGCCGTGGCCAGGTCTTTTTTACCCACGGTTTTAAGCCGTTGGTAAATATAGCTACAGTTTTTAGCCGTGGCAAATATACCAACGGTTTAGAACCGTGGCCAGGTTGGCGTGGCTAAATGGGGTTTTTGGTGTAGTGTATCATTGGATTTCGATTATATTTTTCATTGGAAAATCCTAAAAGACATGGAAATAATTTATTCATTCGAATCAAAATCATTATCTATTTAACAAATAAAGCCTTCTTTCGAAGTACTTCTTATAATTCATTGTTCTACTTTACTTTATAAATGAAACACAATCTAACTATCATTATAGGGGAGATTAGCTCTCCATGAATAGTGAGAAAAAGTAAAAGTTAAAGGAGAAAGAGAAACAATTGAGAAAGATAAACAAAAAATATAACTTAGTTTTACTTCAATGGAAAATTAAAATGTTTGAATGTAATACATGCATTTCTCTACCAAGCAAAAATCTAAAGCCAAGAACTACATAAAAATAACTCTCTAAAAAAAACTATCCCCTTATGAACTCCATGTATGTTGTTTTTATAGATAAAAAAGGACGGAAACATGGTTGAGTGAAACAAGGAAACATGGTTGAGTAAGATAAGGAAAGGGGTTGGAGTTGAATAAGGAAACGTATCTTGTAGAAATTTTTTTAATGATAAAGTTGGCCATGTGGACGTCCAAATCTTCATGTTGATTTCCTCGAGATTCGGTGTTGTTGATGCTTTGTGAGCTTAACTTCATTGGTTTTGGGATTGAAATTCTTTAGTCCTTGTGAATGCATGAGAACTCCCAATGGGCCTTGTAGTTGTTGAATTTTGACTTATTGTGTCACTTTGGGCATGATTTGAGATTTGTGCTTGAATTCCTTCAAAATGCACAAAATACACGTAATGAGATATTTTTATTGGATAATTGGACTTAGAAATTGTATATTTAGGGGTGTAAAAATCGATGTTTTGGGTGCTTGTCACACCACCACTAAACAACCTTTTGCTAGTCCTCTAGCAAAGAACAATGAAAAAAAAGACAAGAACAGAAAACAAAATATTTTTATTCATCTTAAACTTCTCAAAGAAATCATTGCAACTTTTGTTGGTATGAATTAATTGCATTTACAATATGTAACAACGCCTTTAACCTGTAGCATGATAGTACAGTTGTAACCTCCTGAAGGTTACCAAGGATAACACCCACAAATATTTAAAAAAAAAAAAACAAAATTGATGTGTCCCTTATTTTTCTTAGAGAATATCTTTGTTATTCAACCACATAGAAGACAAGAGACATGTAACTAGTTACTAAAAGGCACATTACAAGTGAGCAACTTTAAAACAAGGTGTGTGTGTGTGTGTGTGTGTGAATAACCAACAAACGCAACTTTTCGTGTCAAAGTAATGTATATCCTAATCCACCTTTGGAATAGTCATTTTGACTTCGAAATTCACCAGTTAATCTCTCTGAAATGATCACTCTGAGTTTGGGTAAAGTATTTTCTCTCTTGTATGTGAGGAAAATAGTAAATGCGAAAATTCAAACTTCTCATATGCTTATAAGAATAAACAGACATAAAGAGAATAATAGTCTCATGGAAGGAATGTTGACCACTTACAAGAATGTCGAGTTACCCTCCATAGCGCCTTCCCATCCACTCTCCACTTCTTACCATATCTTACCATAGGGTTAATTGTGACTTCTCTAAGAAAAAAAAATGAATCTGGTTTGATTTTTTTTTTTATGAGGAAGAATGACGTAGATGGTAAGTAAAGAGATGTTTTTTAAAAGGTAGGGTCTTCAAGTAGCTTAATAGGGAACTCATCAATTACTTCATTTTATTTTTCCTTTCTTCAGAACCCCTTTTTTTTAATTTGTTTCCTTCTTCAAAACCAATTTTTTTCACAACTTTTGTTTTCCTGAAATACCTTGGACTTTTGATTTTCACTTTGCACTCCATTTTTTCTTCCTAAAACTAATTCCTAACATTTTTCAGAAACATAAATGGGATAATGGTTTTTTTTTGTATATATGTCTAATAACCCAAGACAAAGGCTCACATTGGTATTGGATGGAATGTTTAAAAGATGGTTTTGAAAAGGTTTAGATGGATAAGATATGCCTAATTTACCTTCTAAGGTTCGAAAAGGTTCAGATGAATAAGATATGCCTAATTTACCCTCTAAGGTTTGGTAATGGTTATATGTTTCAAATAAACTACAAGACCTATGTTTCTCTTAACTCGAAAAAGATGTCATCCTTAGTGACCAACTAAAAAGAAGAATAATAAGACTTCACAATAAGTTAATATGGGATCTAATAAAAATTTTAAGTCATCATATGACTCGGAGTTGTGTAAAAACTCTCTGAATAATGAAAAGTCTGATAGCTCACAAGGTTAAAGTCTCCACTATTATTCTTCTAGATTCTCAAGAAGTTACTTACTTCTATATTCCAAACTACATCTGTGGTCATTGTGCAAAAAAATGTGTGTTCTTGAATAGTCAAATGCAATGTTTACTCTAGTAATGAACTTCCAACATCTCTTTGCCTAAATGTAATGAATCAAGTAATCCAATCTCATTATAGCTAGGATACCACACCATTTTTTTAAATTATTTTTCTATTTAATTTTTTTAGAAAAAGATTTTCAAAAAGTGGTATGAATTTTGATAAATCTCCCCACCCCAAACAAATAGAACATTTTCCCAAGTGTTAAACAAATGAAATGAAAGGTGAGAAATAAAATTATAACTTAATACCTCAGGTGATTTGTTGAATATTTGTACCGTCCCTGCCATGAAAAATATTGAGTTGGTTGGGGTGATGTATTTGTACCTCGGGTGATTTGTTGAATATTTGTACCATCCCTGACATTGGAGGTAAATTTTAATTTTAAAATTTATTTTTTATGAATGAATGAATGCATAAGCGAACTGGGCTGCCTCCCAGTAGCGCTAAATTTGATGTCATTAGCCGGACGAAATGGGGATGGTGGATACCAACCCCAAACAGGCTTAGTGGAGTAGGAATTTCTGGAGTGACTAATTAGGATCAATCAACTAAATGGTTTCCACTGACCTTGTAGGAAGTTCATGGTACGGATTCAATTGTTGTCCATTTACTAGAAAGAGACTACCATTTGTAGGGTTTTCTATGGTGATCAGATCATAGTCTTTAACATCAATAACAATGAATGGACCAGACCAACGAGTTTTTTAACTTACCTGGAAATCGGTGAAGATGAGAGTTGTAGAGTAGTGGCAATGGCCTCTATCCATTTAGAAACGTAATCCACTGCAAGAAGGATGTATTGATACCCATGGGAGGATGAAAACAGTCCCATAAAATCGATGTCCAGACATCAAAAACTTCAACCACTTGAGTGGGATTCAAAGGCATAACGTGTCGACGAGTTATTCACCCAAGTTGTTTAAATCGGTGACAAGCTTTACAATACTCATGGGCATCTCGAAAAAGGGTAAGCCAATAAAAACCTAATTGGAAAACCTTTTCCGCAGTTTTCTTAGAACTAAAATGCCCACCACAAGCTTGATTATGTCAAAAGGAGATAATGTTCAACTGTTCAACTTCTGGAACACATCTTTTGATAAGTTGGTCAGGGTAGTATTTATACAAATATGGCCCATCCTAAGAATAATACTTGACCCTAGAGAAAAACTTGTCACGATCTGGCTTAGACCAGTGTGAAGTGAGTTCCTCAGTTGCTAAAAAATTGACAATGTCGACATACCAAGGAAGCTTTTGCTCTACCAAGAGAATTTGCTCATCTAGGAAGTCTTCTTGAATGGGCAAGATACTAGTAGATGACAGTGATGTTAGCCTAGAGAAGTGGTCAGCGACCGCATTTTTTGTACCTGACTTATCTCGTATTTCAAGATCAAATTCTTGAAGCAAAAGGACCCATCAGATCAGACGAGGTTTGGTTTCCTTATTGAGATGGTATCTAAGGGCTGCATGGTCAGTGGACACAATGACTTTAGCTCCAATTAGATAGGAATAAAATTTATCTAATGCATAAACAATGGCTAACATGTCTTTCTCCGTTGTCGAGTAATTGAGTTGAGTCTCATTCAGATTCTTGCTAGCATAGTAGATGAAATGAGGAAGTTTGTTAACTTTATGACCCAAAACTGCACCTACAGCGTAGTCAGAGGCATCACACATAATCTTAAAAGGTAGCGCTCAATCAGAAGCTCGAATGATAGGAGTCGAGAAAAGTTCAGATTTAAGATGTAAAAACATAGATATGCACTTGTCATAAAAAAGAAAGTGAACATCCTTGGCTAAGAAACTGCTCAAAGGGCATGCAATCTTTGAGAAATCGTTAATGAAGCGACAATAAAATCCAACATGCCCTAAGAAAGATAGCAAATCTTTAACATATTTTGGAATTGGAAGAGATGAAATGACATCAATTTTAGCTTTGTCCACTTCAATGACTTTTGAAGAGACAACGTGTCCAAGAACAATGCCCTGCTTCACCATGAAGTGACACTTTTCCCAATTTAGAACAAGACATTTTTCTTCGCAACACTCTATGACAAGTGAGAGGTGATGTAGGCATTGGTCAAAAGAAGAGCTAAATAGTGAAAATCATTCAAAAAAGATCTCAACAAATTTTTACACCATATCACTAAATATGTTGGATATGCATCTTTGAAATGTCGCAGGTGTGTTGCATAACCCAAAAACATGCGACGATAAGTATAGGTACCAAAAGGACAAGTGAATGTGGTTTTCTCTTGATCCTCCTATGCAATAGGAATTTGATTGTATCCAGAATATTCGTCCAATAAACAATAATATGGATGTCTCGCTAGCCTCTCAAAAATCTGATCAATAAAAGGAAGGGGAAAATAATCCTTTCAAACATTAGCGTTCAGGTTACAATAATCAATGCATACTCTCCATCCCTTTTTCACTCTTTGTGGCACAAATTCATTGTTCTCATTTTCGACGACTGTAATTCCTGACTTCTTAGGAACCACATGGACTGGATTATCCCATTGGCTATTAGATATCACAGATGATGTTTGCATCCAGGAGTTTCAATACTTATTATTTACGACATCTTTCAAAATGGGATTTAGACATCGCTGAGCCCTCTGGATATTTTAGTTTCATCTTCCAAATAAATATGATGCTCATAGAGAGTAGGGTCAACATCTTTAATGTCATGAATATTCCAAGCAATGGATGACTTGTGAGCATTAAGGACTCCCAACAACTTGTCACTATGTTCCTTAGTGAGATCTGAGGCAATAATCACTGGATAACTCTCCTCAGGAACAAGAAATGCATATCTCAATTCATTTAGTACAGGCTTAAGTTCTAGTGATTTCTGAGAGCTTGAGGATGAGTAAGTTTTTTGTGATTATTCTATAAGGAAAATGAGGAATACAATTCTTCCTCATATTGATGAAGTGATAATGGCTCATATTCAGGTATATGCATTATGGGCACATTATCCAACATACTGTTGACCTCTTCAATAGCCTCGTCCATATCTAGGTTCATACCAAAGTGTGAAAGACAACGAAGCAATGCGTCATCTGGTGACGATTGAGCCATAGATTCAAAATATCGAATCATACAAACTTTTTATTCCTCGATCATATCGAGATCATCTTTCCTTTGCAAGGCCTTAAAAATATTCAATTCAGCTTTAAGGTTCCCAAAGGAAACAGACATGCTACCGCTTCTACAGTTGTTGTTGGCTTCCGCAGTTACTAAAAAGGGTCGCCCTAAGATGACTGGAACTTGATTATTTGGGCTCAAGCTAGTGTCTAGGATGATGAAATCAACTGGATAATAAAAATCTACAACTTGGACAATTACAACCAGAACTATTCCTCTAGGGTATCGTTTTGATTCATCTGCTAGCTTAAGAACTACCTTTGTTGGTTGCATCTCCTTGAGCCCAAGTTCTAAATATATATGATAAGGTAAGTGATTCACACTCACTCCTAAGTCGATCAAAGCATGATTTTCAAAGTCTTTCCCAATGAAACATGGTACAGTATGGGTTTTTGGATCTTTGTACTTAACTACTCCAGTTTGTTGAATAAGCAATGTGGCATCGCTTGCAAGGCATGCAGTTTCAGGTACTTTCGTTTTTCTTTTTTAGTACACATGTCCTTGAAAATTATTGCATAGATTGGTATTTGCTGGATAACAGACAAAAGAGGGATGTTGTTGTGTACTCCGTTAAAAATCTCTAGTATTTCTTGAAATTACTTTTTTTTTGTTACCTAAAAAGGATTTGGGAAAACGTGCCTTATGTTTATACTTTCTTGGCTCTACGGGAAGCTGAGAGGGTGAGTCCAAACAGGCTTGAGAAGAACCTTTAGCGTTCTCTATTGGTTTAGGAATGCTCTATTTGGAAATCATATCAGTTGTCTTGGGGTGTTCTATGTCATTATCAAATGTGCGGCTAGATTGAAGGCTGGTGACCACTTTAACTTTTCTATGTGAATCAACACTACTACCAATTTCATTGAGATAGGCTTGGGGAGCACCTTTTGGATTAGGGATGGGTTGACTGGGGAATGTTCATTTTTTCCCTTCCCACGGTCAAATGTTGCAACTGTTGTTGAAGCTGGTGGATGGCTTGGGAATTAGCAGCATTGGTTGCCATTAATTGGTGCATCATATCCACCAATGATGGTTTTGGAGGTGGTAAAGGAATGACGTATTGAGTTTGAGGAACCAAGTCCCAGGAGTTTCTAAGTTGAGGTTAACCATAGGAATTGTGAGGCATCGGTACCATAGAAAGGTTCAAAGGCTGATTTTGCTAGTATGAAAGAGGTCCTCCCTATGGTGGATGTTGATTTTGTTGCCACTGGTTAGATTGATATCAATATTGAACCTGTCTAGGATAGGTGCGTGAGTTGTGGGCTTATCCACTAAGTTGCCTAAGGTGTTGAAACCCAGGAGGACTCCTTAAATTTCTGGGTGGTTGTTCATAAAAGTCACCACCATAGAAAATGTTAGAATGATGTCAATTTGCAGATGTGTATGTTTGACCGAATGTGTTTGACTTACATTCACTGTTAAATACACACACCTATTCTGGAAGTTCATTGCAACCTGAAGTTAAAGGATAATCAGAATCTATATGATCTCTTTTAAGGCAAAAGGTACAAGGATTAGAAGTCTGATCTTTGGCTTCATAGGTGGACTTCGTCACAATAGATTTAATTTTCTTAGCAAAGTCCTTGAGAAAGGTTTTGATGTCTAGTTCGGAATCATCCTTTTGTACAAATAGACGTGATTTTTTAGAAGAACTAGGTTTCAAATCTCTGGGCAGTCCATTGTCGAGAATCATCAGCAAGTTCACTTAGAAAGGTACAAGCATCAGTACCAATTTTACTCATGAATTTCCCTTGGTGCATGAATTCGATCATATTTCTAAATTCGACAATCAATCCCTTATAGAAATCTTCACTAGCAATCGTTTTTCAAAGCCATGATGGGGGCACTTGATGAGTAAATCTTCAAAGCGGTCTCATGCTTCATAAAAAATTTCATCATGTGTTTGAGTAAACTCCTCAATTTCTCTTCTAATTTCTATGGTCTTTCTCATGGGGAAGTACTTCGCTAGAAACTTTCTAACTAAAAGTAAACAAGCGAAGTCTGACATTTTAGCCATGAGGTGGCCCAATCAATATGAAAGAAAGGAAACAAGCTAAGTCTGAGATTTTCCTCATCTATATATGTTTTGGCTCTTAAAAGTACTACGAACTTTAAAAAACTTTTCAAGATGAACATATGGGTTTTCTCGATCATGCCCATGACTTCGGCAACATATTTTTTCAACAAGCAATCAACTTTAAAAATTTGAAAAAATTTATAGAATTCAAGTTACTGTAACGAAATTTTCTATAAAATTTTCACTTTAAACAGACACTGTTTGAGTTGTCTGTTGCTGTGTTGTTTCCATTATATGTTGAAAATTACCCAAAAAAACATAAAAATGAGAAAAAAAAGTAAGGAAAAATAAAAAATCTCTTCTATTCTCTCCAAGTTGTATCTTCATGAGTGTCTTCTTTCACCAAATGATGTGCAATGATGCCAAAAACTGACATTAATGTAGTTGCATGATTTTCGACATCAATCAAAGAAATATTTTTTTTTGTTTATTTTTTCCTTCAACCTACAATACACTTCAACAATGCATAGTGTAAGTAGGGGTTATCGACTACATCACTTGGATTAGAAGACAATATTTGAATTTCAATTTAAAGAATAAAGAGAAGAAGTAAATAATGGATGGTGAGATGTTGAGAGATAATATGATTCCAAAACTAAATAATTAACTTGCAACAAAAATGAATATAAAGATATCTCAATGGTATGAGAATCACCCCATTCCAACATAATGATTGTAGAATGTAATTTCAATTTCTCCCAAAATACTTAAATCACATAGTTTTTCAATCTACATGACTTGAGTTGTCGGATTAAAGAAGTAAATGTCTTTTCATTTTCCTCAAACTTTAACTAAATCCATTGTTTTATTTCTTAAACATCATTGAATTTCGATTATGTTTTCATTGGAAAAAATCCTAAAAGACATGGAAATAATTTATTCTTTCAAATTAAAATCATTATCCATTTAACAAATAAAGCATTTTTTTGAAATACTTCTTACACTTCATTGTTCTACTTTACTTTTTAAATGAAACATATTCTAACTATCATTATATCTTCTTGAGGCTTAATCTCTTCCCCTAGAAATGGGAGATTAGCTCTCCATGAATAGTGAGAATAAATTAAAAGTTAAAGGAGAAAGGGAAACAATTGAGAAAGAGAAACAAAATATATAACTTACTTCTACTTCAATGGAAAAATTAAAATGTTGGAAAGTAGTACATGCATTTCTCTAGCAAGCAAAAGTCTAAAGCCAAGAACTACAACAACAAATAACTCTCTAAGAAAAACTATCCCCTTATGAACTCTATGTATGTGGTTTTTATAGATAAAAATGGTTTCAGTGAAATACAGAAACATGGTTGAGTGAAATAAGGAAAGAGGTTGGAGTTGAATAAGGAAACACGTCTTGTAGAAATTTGTTTATAATAAAGTTGGCCATGTGGACGTCCAAATCTTCATGTTGATTTCTCGAGATCAGGTGTTGTTGATGCTTTGTGGGCTTGACTTCATTGGTTTCGGGATTGAAATTTTTTAGTCCTTATGAATGCATGAGAACTCCCAATGAGCCTTCTAGTTGTTGAATTTTGCCTTATTGTGTTAGTTTGTGCATGATTTGAGATTTGTGCTTGAATTCCTACAAATTGCACAAAATACACGTAATGAGATATTTTATTGGATAATTGGACTTAGCAATTGTATAATTAGGGGTGTAAAAATCGATGCTTTTTGCGTTTGTCACGCTACCCACAAACAACCTTTTGCTAGTCCTCTAGCAAAGAACAACGAAAAGAACACAAAACAAAATATTTTATTCGTACTAAACTTCTCAAAGAAATCAATGCTACTTTCGTTGGTATTACTCGATTGCATTTACAATATGTAACAACACCTTGAACATCTAGCATGATACTACATGAGGAGTTTTAGCCTCCAGAAGGTTATCCAGGATGACACCCACAAACATTTTTTTTTTAAACAAAATTGATGTGTCCCTTATTTTTCTCAAAGAATATCATTTTTATTCAACCACATAGAATACAAGAGACATATGTAACTAGTTACTAAAATGCATATTACAAGTGAACAACTTTGGAACAAGGTGTGTGTGTGTGTGTGTGTGAATAACCAACAAATGCCACTTTTAGTGTATAAGTAATGTATATCCTAACCCACTTTTGGAATAGTCATTTTGACTTCAATACTCACCAGTTAATCTTTATGGAAATGATCACTTTGAGTTTGGGTAAAGTACTTTTTCTCTTGTATGTGAGGAAAATAGTAAATGCAAAAATTCAAACTTCTCACATGCTCATAAGACTAAACGGACATGAAAGAGAATTATAGTCTCATGGAAGGAATGTTGATCACTTACAAGAATGTTGAGTTACCCACCATAGCTCCTTCTCATCTACTATCCACTTCTTACCATACCTTACCATAGGGTTAATTAGGACTTCTCTAAGAAAAAAAAAGAATTTGGTTTGATTTTTTTATTTTTTTTATTGAGGAAGAGTAGGGTAGATGGTAAGTAAAAAGATGTTTCTAAAAAGGTAGGGACATCAAGTAGCTTAATAGGGAACTCATCAATCACTTCCTTTTTCCACAACCCCTTTTTTTTCCTTCTTCAAAACCTTTTTTTTTTTCACAAATATTTTTTTCTAAAATACCTTGGACTTTAGATTTTCACTTTACACTCCCTTTTGTCTTCCTAAAACTACCTAACATTTTTCAGAAACATAAATGGGAAAATGGGTTTTTTTGTATATATGTCTAATAATTCAAGACAAATGCTCACATTGGTATTGGATGGAATGTTTAGCAAGATGGTTTTGAAAAGGTTCAGATGGATAAGATATGCCTAATTTACCTTTTAAGATTTGGTAATGGTCATAAGTCTCAAATAAACTACATGACTTATGTTTCTCTTAACTTGAAAAAGATCTCATCCTTAGTGACCAACCAAAAAGAATAATAATAAGACTTCACAACAAGTTAATGCGGGATCTCATCATATGACTTGGAGTTGTGTAAAAATTCTTTGAATAAAATGAAAAGTCTGATAGCTCACAAGGTTAAAGTCTCCACTATTATTCTTCGAGATTCTCAAGAAGTTACTTACTTCTATATTCCAAACTACCTCTGTGGTCATTGAACAAAAAAATTTGTGTTCCTGAATGCTCAAATGCAATGTTCACTCTAGTAATAAACTTCAAACATCTCTTTGCCTAAATGTAATGAATCAAGTAATCCAATCTCATTATAGCTAGAATACCGCATCATTTTTTAATTATTTTTTATTTAAAATTTTTTAGAAAAAGATTTTCAAAAGAGGTATGAATTTTGATAAACCTCCCCACCCCCAAACAAATAGAATATTGTCATCAGTGTTAAACAAATGAAATGAAAAGTGAGAAATAAAAATTAGAACTTATTACCTCATGTGATTTTTTGTACCGTCCCTGCCATGAAAAATATTGAGTTGGTGGGGGTGATGTATTAAAAATTACACCACCCCTAAACAGACATTGGTAGTAAATTTTGATTTTGATTTTATTTTTTTTATTTTTTATGAATTAATTAATGCATAAATAGACTGGGCTGCCTCCCAATAGCGCTAAGTTTGATGTCATTGGCTAGATACAATAGGGGTGGTGGATACAACCCCGAAACATGCTTAGTGGAGTAGGAATTTGTGACGTGACTAATTAGGATCAATCAACTGAATGATTTCCACTGACCTTGTGGAAAGTTCATGGTATGGCTTCAGTCGTTGTCCATTTACTTGAAAGAGACTAACATTTGTAGGGTTTTCTACGGTGATCACACCGTACTCTTTAACATCACTAACAATGAATGGACCAGACCAACGGGTTTTTAACTTACCTGGAAAGAGGTGAAAATGAGAGTTGTAGAGTAGTGGCAATGGCCTCTATCCATTTAGAAACGTAATCCACCACAAGAAGGATGTATTGATACCCATGGGAGGATGGAAACGGTCCCATAAAATCAATGCCCCATACATAAAAAAACTTCAACCACTAGAATGAGATTCATTGGCATCATGTGTCGACGAGTTTTTCGCTCAAGTTGTTGACATTGGTGACAGGCTTTACAATACTCATGGGCATCTCGAAAAAAGGGTAGGCCAATAAAAACCTAATTGGAGACCTTCTCCGCAGTTTTCTTATAACTGAAATTCCCACCACAAGCTCGATCATGGCAAAAGGAGAAAATGCTCAACTGTTCAACTTCTGGAACATATCTTCTGATAAGTTGGTCAGGACATTATTTGTACAAATATGACCCATCATAAGAATAACACTTGACCCTAGACAAAAACTTGTCACGATCTGGCTTAGACCAGTGTGAAGGGAGTTCCTCAGTTGCTAAAATTTGACAATGTCGGCATACCAATGAAGTTCTAGTTCTACCAAGAGAAGTTGTTCATCGGGGAATTCCTTTTGAATGGGCAAGATACTAATAGATGACTGTCATGTTAGCCTAGACAAGTGGTCGGCGACCGCATTTTCTATACCTGACTTATCTCGTATTTCAAGATCAAATTCTGGAAGCAAAAGGTTTGGTGTCCTTCTTATTGAGATGGTATCTAAGGGTTGCATGGTCAGTGTACACAATGACTTTAGCTTCAATAAAATAAGAACAAATATTATCTAATGCATAAACAATGGCTAACATCTTATTCTCCCTTGTCGAGTAATTGAGTTGAGCCTCATTCAGAGTCTTGCTAGCATAGTAGATGACATGAGGAAGTTTGTTAACTTTTTGAACCAAAACTGCACCTATAACATAGTTAGAGGCATCACACATAATCTCAAAAGGATGATAAGAGCTGTGACTAGTTCAGATTTAAGATGTAGAAACGTAAATATGCACTTGTCATAAAAAAGAAAGTGAACATCCTTGGCTAAGAGACTGCTCAAAAGGCGTGCAATCTTTGAGAAATCTTTAATGAAACGGCAATAAAATCCAGCACGCCCTAAGAAAGATTACACATCTTTAACATATTTTGGAATTGGAAGAGATGAAATGACATCAATCTTAGTTTTGTCCACTTCAATGCCTTTTGGAGAGACAACGTGCCCAAGAACAATGCTTTGCTTTACCATGAAGTGACATTTTTCTAAATTTAGAACAAGTCATTTTTCTTTGCAATGCTCTAAGACAAGTGAGAGGTGATGTACGCATTGGTCAAAAGATGAGCCGAATACTGAAAATTCATCCATAAAGATGTCAACAAAGTTTTCAACAATATCACTAAATATGCTAGACATGCATATTTGAAATGTCGCGGGTGCGTTGCATAACCCAAAAGGCATGCGACGATAAGCAAAGGTACCAAAAGAACATGTGAATGTGGTTTTCGATCTCTTAATTGTCCCGTGCAATAGGGATTTGATTATATCCAGAATATCCATCCAAGTAACAATAGTAAGGATGACCCGCTAGCCTCTCAAGCATCTGATCAATAAAGGGAAGGGGAAGGTGATCCTTTCAAGCATTAGATTTCAGGTTACGATAATCAATGTATATTCTTCATCCCCTTTTCACTCTTTGTGGCACAAGTTCATTTTTCTCATTTTCGACGACTATAATTCCTAACTTCTTAGGAACCACATAGACTAGGCTAACCCATTGGCTATCAGATATAGCATAGATGATGTTTGCATCAAGGAGTTTCAATACTTCTTTTTTACGAAATATTTCAAAATGGGATTTCAAAGTCGTTGGGGCTCTCTTGAGGCTTTAGTTTCATCTTCCAAATAAATATGATGATCGTGGACACTAGGGTCAACACCCTTAATGTCATGAATATTCCAATCAATGGCTGACTTGTGAGCTTTAAGGACTCCCAACAACTTGTCACTATGTTCCTCAGTGAAATTTGAGGCAATAATCACTAGATAACTCGCCTCAGGACCGAGAAATACATATCTCAATTCATTTAGTACAAGCTTAAGTTCTAGTGATTTCTAAGAGCTTGAGGATGAGTCACTTTCTTGTGATTGTTCTATAAAGGAAGATGGGGAATACAACTCTTCGTCATATTGATAAAGTGATAATGGCTCAGATTCAGGTATATGCATTATGGGCACATTATCCAACAAACTATTGACCTCTTTAATAGCCTCGTCCATATCTAGGTTCATACCAAAGTGTGAAAGACAACGAAGCAATACGTCATCTAGTGACAATTGAGCCATAGATTCAAAAGATCGAGTCATACACACTTCTTCTTCTTCAATCATATTGAGCTAGTGTCTAGGATGATGAAATTAACTGGATAATAGAAATTTACAACTTGGACAATTACATCTAGAACTATTCCTCTGGGGTATCATTTTTACTCATCTGTTGGCTTAAGAATTACCTTTGTTGGTTGCATCTCTTTCAGCCCAAGTTCTAAATATATATGATAAGGTAAGTGATTCACACTTGCTCCTAAGTCGATCAAAGTACGACTTTCAAAGTCTTTCCTAGTGAAACATGGTACAGTAGGGGTTCCTGGATCCTTGTACTTAACTACTCCAATTTGTTGAATAAGCAATGTGGCATCGCTTGTTAGGCATGAAGTTTCAGGTACTTTCGTTTTTCACTTTTTAGTACACATGTCCTTGAAATTATTGCATAGATTGGTATTTGTTGGTTAACAAACAAAAAAGGGATGTTGATTTGTACTCCCCTAAAAATCTCTATTATTTCTTGAAATTGCTTCTTTTTTTGTTACCTAAAAGGGCTTTGGGAAAATGTACCTTAGGTATATACTTTCTTGCCTCTACAGGAAGCTGAGAGGGTGAGTCCAAACTTGTTTGAGAAAAACCTTTAGTGTTCTCTATTGGTTTAGGAATGCTCTCTTTAGAAATCATATCGGTTGTCTTGGGAATTGGAATATTGGTTGCCATTAATTGGTGCATCATAGCCACCAATGATGGTTTTGGAGGTAGTAAAAGAGCAACATATTGAGTTTAAGCTACAAGTCCCAGGAGTAGCTAAGTTGAGGTTGACCATAGGAATTATGAGGGACAAGTACCACAGAAAGGTTCACAGGCTGATTTTGCTGGTATGAAATATGTCCTCTCTGTGGTGGATGTTGATTTTGTTGCCACTGGTTAGATTGAGATCCATATTGAACTTCTCTAGGATAGGTGCATGAGTTGTGGGCTTATCCACTAGGTTGACTAGGGTGTTGAAACCCAGAATGACTCCCTACACTTTTGGGTGGTTATTCATAAAAATCACTACCATTGGAAATGTTAGAGTGATTCCGATTTGCAGATGTGTATGTTTGACCAAATGTGTTTGATTTACGCTCATTGTTAAATACACAGACCTCCTCTGGAGGTTCATTGCCACCTAAAGTTAAAGGATAATCAGAATCTATATGATCTCTGCAAAAGGTACAAGGCTTAGAAGTCTGCTCTTTGGCTTCATAGGCAGACTTCGATATCACAATAGATTTAATTTCCTTAGCAAAGTCCTTGAGGAAAGTTATGATGTTTTGTTCGTAATCAACATTTTGTACAAATAGACATGATTTTCTAGAAGAACTAGGTTTCAAGTCTCTATGGGCAGTCATTGTCGAGAATCATCAGCAAGTTCACTTTAAAAGGTATCAGCATCAGTACCAGTTTTACGCATGAATTTCCTTGGTGCATGGATTCGATCACATTTCTAAATTTGACAAGCAATCCATTATAGAAACTCTACACTAGCACTCATTTTTCAAAGCCATGATGGGGGCACTTGATGAGTAAATCTTGAAAGCGGTCTCATGCTTCATAAAAAAGTTCATCATGTGTTTGAGTAAACTCCTCAATTTGGCTTCTAATTTATAGGATATTTCTCATGGGGAAGTACTTCGCTAGAAACTTTCTAACAAAATCCGACCATGATTTGATGGAACTGGCAAAGAGGGAATTTATCCATGAGGTGGCACAATCCTTAAGAGAGAAAGGAAACAAGCGAAGTCTGACATTTTCTCATCTATGTTTTGGTTCTTAAAAGTACTACAAACTTTTCAAAATGAACATATGGGCTTTCTCGATCATGCCCATGACTTCGGCAACATATTAATAATAGTTGGTCTGATCTCAAATTGAGATGTCGTGATAGGGGGCAACTCAATGCATCTGCGCACATTAGCAGCAAAGAGAACATTGTCTTCCCAAATTAAACGTTCTGCCATTTCAGTGTTCATTGGAGAATGAGGGGAGGTACGTGAAGATGAGTTTGGTGAAGAGGCAAAGAGTGGATTAGGGTGGCTAGAAAATTTTTGGGTACATAGCAAACGTTTGTTGGATCTTTCCCAAACTTTCATAAAAGCAAAAAAAAAATGAGATCGAAAAGTGACAGTGACAAAACACAAGATCAAGTATCCCTAGATGATTGCTAAGAAGACATACACAAGCAACAATCACTTCTGAACCACACAAATGCCAAATCTAAGCAAACAACGTTTTAATGAGATTTTATCTTATTAATCTGTGAGGATCAAAATTGATTAAAACCAGCGGGCTTTACGTTGTTATCTATTATTGCCAGATTAGATAGGGTGCTAACAGATGATCCTAAAAGTTTGTATCCAACAGTACAAAGTCCAAAATCAAGAGGTCAGAGTTACACTTCAGGAAGCCGAATTATTGCACAAGTGACATGAGATCACATGGTCTAATTAAGAACAACACCCAAGCCACTAAACAAATGTGTCTGAAAGAGATGCTTACTAACTTGTGAGCTCAGACATAAGGTCTCCACAGTGGGGGTAGAAAGAAGTGTTATTTGAGAGTTACTCCTCCTTGGTTCAAGCAATTGTTTTCTCCCCCACAACACCAATGGTTGTCAACCACAAAACAAAGTTAGCCATTTTCAATGAACAAATTTTTTTAATTTCTGACTTTCATTGCTGTTTAAATAAATAAACACATAATCAAGCAATTACAGATGCAAAGATGTTTAATGGTCTTGGTCAAGAAGTCATAAAAAAATTGTTTGTTATTATTATTATTATTATTATTTTGTGAAAATGAATTAATTCTAACCTAAAACTAACAATCAATCAAATACTAAAATAATGCCTAACCATTACAAGTTACACTCGGCCATTCGAGGCATAAATTGTTTTATTAAAGAGTAAACTCTCTTCCACTAGAAACTACAAATTAAAAAAAATGTCTTCAAGCAAGTCTTAGGCAATTCCCCTGCTTTATCATCCACTTTTCCAAACGAATTTGTTGAACAAACAATCGACTTCAATTTTTTTTTTATAGAATTCAAGTTACTATAATGGAATTTTCTATAAAATTTTCACTTTAAACGAACACTATTTGAGCCGTCTACTGCTGTGTTGTTTTCGTTATATGCTGAAAATTACCCAAAAAAATGCATAAAGATGAGAAAAATCTAAAGAAAAGGAAAATAAATTAAAGAAAAATTAAAAATCTTCTCTATTGTCTTCAAGTTGTATCTTCACGAGTGTCTTCCTTCACAAAATGATGTGCAACAACGCCATTTGATTGATAACAAATGGCGTCATTTGTATGATGCCAAACAGCGACATCAATGTCGTTGCATGATTTTCGGCATCAATCAAAGAAACACTTATTTTTTGTTTATATTTTCATTCAACTTACAATACACTTCAACAATGCATAGTGGAAGTAGGGGCTATCGACTACATCACTTGTATTAGAGGACAATATTTGAATTTCAATTTAAAGAATAAAGAGAAGAGAAAAATAATGGATGGTGAGATGTTGAGAGATGATATGATTCCAAAACTAAATAATTAACTTGCAACAAAAATGAATACAGCGAGATCTCAAGGGTATGAGAATTACCCCATTCGAACATAATGATTGTAGAATGTCATTTCAATTTCTCCCAAAATACTCAAATCACATTTTTTTTTTCGACCTACATGACTTGAGTTGTGGGATTAAAGAAGTAAATGTCTTTTCATTTTCCTCAAACTTTAACTAAATATATTGTTTTATTTCTAAAACATCATTGGATTTCAATTATATTTTCATTGGAAAAATACTAAAAGACATGGAAATAATTTATTCTTTCGAATCAAAATCATTATCCATTTAACAAATAAAGCCTTTTTTCGAAGTACTTCTTACAATTCATTGTTCTACTTTACTTTATAAATCAAACATAATCTAACTATCATTATATCTTCATAGAGCTCAATTTCTTCCCCTTGAGAGGGGAGATTAGCTTTGCATGAATAGTGAGAATAAACTAAAAGTTAAAGGAGAAAGAGAAACAATTGAGAAAGAAGAACAAAAATATAACTTACTTCTACTTCAATGGAAAAGTTAAAATGTTGGAAAGTAGTACATGCATTTCTCTACAAAGCAAAAATTCAAAGCCAAGAGGAAACATGGTTGAGTGAAATAAGGAAAGCTGTTGGAGTTGAATATGGGAACATGTCTTTTAGAGATTTTTTAAAGATAAAGTTGGCCATGTGGACGTTCAAATCTTCATGTTGATTTCCTCAAGATCTGTAGTTGTTGATGGTTTGTAGGCTTGACTTCATGGGTCTTTGGATTGAAATTATTTAGTCCTTATGAATGCATGTGAACTCCCAATGGACTTCTAGTTGTTGAATTTAGCATTATTTTGCCACTTTGTGCATGATTTGAGATTTGTGCTTGAATTCCTACAAAATACACGTAATGAGATATTTTTGTTGGATAATTGGACTTAGCAATTGTATATTATGGGTGTAAAAATCGATGTTTTGGGTACTTATCAGTGAGCAGTCCAATGGTCTCAGAAAAAGGACGATCTGTGAGATGCATACTCAGTCCACCTATGAAGATCGACAAGTACATTACGCACGTGTTCAAAGCTCGATCCTGTCGCCGATATTTACAAATAAATACCTATGGGTGTCCTCTCTCCTCATAATGATGCCCTAGTTATCTCAATCCTCATAGAGAACTGGGAAGTGAAGAGATCCTTGGTGGAAACAGGGAGCCCCTGAACGCCCTATTCCTCAATGTGTTCTGCAGCATGCAGCTCAAATAGGAGAACTTGAAGCCCGCTAGTCACCCCATGATTGGGTTTAGCAAAGAGAAACGCTTCCCCGTCGAGAAGATTAGGTTGACGATATTGGCGGGAAGGCCACAATTGCAGGAAGTCTTGTTCCAGGAGTTCATGGTGGTACATGCCCCATCTACCTACAATATCATATTGGAAAGGCCTTGGCTTCATCAGTTTTGAGGTGGTAGTCTCCACTTTGCATCAGTGCATCAAGTACCATGCCAATCAGGCGGTAGGGACCATTCAAGGAGACTAGCCGTCAGCTAAAGACTGCACTATGCAGCATTAAAGCAGTTGGACAGTTAGCAATCACAGTGTGGGCCCGTGAGTCAGACATCTCTGAGCCTGGGCAAAAAATGGAAGGTGAATCTCCCCACTCGGACAATGAGGCTCCAGTTAGTCCGAGGGGAAGACCAAATGTCGGCTGATATACACGTAATTATTACAAAATATATCCCTTAATTTATATATGTTAGTGCTTAAATTAATATATTTAATTCTAATTATTTCATTTTCATGTTTTTGTAGGAATTTGCGCGTGAACGACAAAATCGCATTAAGGCGACGATGTGAGGAAATGATTAATTTGTTGATTCTAGCGGTGGTACAAAAGAGTGGTTCACATCTCTAAACCTAGCCCAAGTAAGCCTAGAACCACTTAATGTAATCAAGCCCAAGCCCAAGCCCCGAAAGCTAGAAACCTAAGCCCAGCCTAACAAGGAAATAGGGGAACCCTATTTAGGTTTCTCTCTTCCTTTCTCTTGGAAGGCTCTTCCACGTTTTCTCTTGCCCTCTTTTTTTTTCAGCCACCATCACCACCTCCACCGAGGCAGAGACAAACATCTCTTGCCACTAACCAACCACCATCTCGCCACTAACCAACCACCGTCCTCGCCACCTGCCCAAGCCACGCATTCTGTCCCTGTTTCCGCCACATCTCCCTATCCCTGTCTTTTCACCACCATCTCACCACCGTCCAGCATCCCTCATCACGAACCAAGCTCGCACGCCACCACCGCAAGCAGCAGAAACAGGGAGCACCTCCCTGTTTCGCCACCCTATTTCCATCTCACCACCACCGAGCACCACTTAAGCCACCTCAAGCTCAAGACAACCCCTGTTTCTCCTCCTTCAAGAACCGCGCGCACAAACCAGACCGAGCAACCACCGCCATCACCGCCCGAAACAAAAGCTCGCGACAGGGAGGCTCTCCCTGTTTCGCTTCCACCTCTTGTTGTTCCTCACTCTCTTTCTCTGTTCTTGCAGGTACAGGAGCCGGTCGAGATGAGAGGAAGCTCGCAAGGAGCGGAATCGATGTGGCGGAGTTGGTGGTGTCTCGCTGGGGACGAAGGAGCAGCAGAGCAGCAAATTCACGCGGGAGAAAGCTATTTTTTCAAAACTGAAAAACATTTTTGGCTATTGACACCCCGAGAACTTGTAAGAGCCACCACAATGCAATTTCAGACCTTTTTCTCGAGATTCGCGTATGTGCAGAGATGACGTCCACCTCCACTGATGCTTTGACCACCACCACCATGAGTCACTAAACCCCACGCAAGGTGAAGAGGTGAACTCCTAAATGTAACGCACTAAATTAGCATTTGATTCGCTTTAAGTTTTCACGATGAATAATAATGTTTAATGATTCTCACTTTTATTTAATATAGAAATTTATGTTATTTCAGTGAGAAGGATATCATAGATTTCTTCGTAGATTATTTTTGTTCCGGTGATTATCTTTTCTTTTCCATATAAGCTTAGTCACGCTTTTCTTATGTGTGGAATGTTTAAGAATTAATTGATTCCTGTAGGTTAGTTATATGTGATCGTCATTTATTATGGTATTGTCTCTGGATATATCGTAAGTTTATGATATCACATATGACAGACCTTTGTGTTTTCTTAGAAGAAGTGAAATCTAAAATTCATTTACAATAGGGTATATTAATGATTAAAAGATTATTTTTCCGATTACGTCGTTTGGGATGTGAAACACGTAGTTGAGTCATCATAGCGAATCAATACTAGTTGGCGCGTGAAGTCTAGGAGGGATTCTTGGAACCTTGTGATTTTTCCAAACTTACTTTTCATTAAATTAAATTCAATTTCGTATTTTAAATTTGTTAGAGTTTCTTAACTTTAGTTTCGCATAGTTTGTTTTCCTTAACCTTGTTTTGTAGATCGTTTTTCCTCGTGGGATCGACACCCCATTCTTTACTACAATTGACCGCGTGTACTGTTTGGGCGTAATCATCGGCCAGCCAGAGGAGTCAGTCACGATCTACCTTGACCGCCTTGATAACATCATAGCTGTTCAAATTCGTTCCCGCCTGAGCAAAACATTGGCAGAATGGCTGATAAAGTTGGTAAGGGAGAATAAAAATATTTTCTCATGGACGATGCGGGACACGGTGGGAATTAACCCTTCCGTGATCACCCATCGACTAAAAGTTGACCCTGAGCGGAAACCAATTAGGAAGAAGAAAAGACATATGGCCCCAAACGAAATCAAATCATCAATGAAGATATGTAAAGGCTACTTAACGCTGATATGAATAAGGAAGCACACCCAGACTGGTTGGCAAATATTGTCTTGGTGAAAAAGAAGAATAGGAAGTAGAGAGTCTGTGAAGATTACACAGACCTGAACAAGGCTTGATCGAAAGACAACTTTCCACTTCCCCGCATTGATGAGATCATGGAACGCCATGTTCGGGCACAACTTTCTAAGCTTCATGGACACTTATTTTGGAGACAACCAGATACAAATGCACCCCTAAACCAAGAGAATACCTCCTTCATAACTGAAAGAGGGATATACTGTTATTGGGTAATGTCATTCGGTCTAAAGAACGCGAGAGCAACGTATCAACGACTGGTAAACCGGATGTTCACAGAGCAAATTGGCAGGACCATGAAGGTCTATATAAACGACATGTTGGTCAAAAATTTCCACAGTCTATATCACAGCACCGACCTCACCAAAGCATTCAATTAGCTCTGCAAGTATCAAATGACGCTCAATACACAGAAATGCACCTTCGGGGTTGAGTCAGGCAAGTTTCTGGTTTACATAATGGCCAAAGAGGGATAGAAGCCGATCCGAAGTAGATTCATGCATTCCTCAATATGAAGTCTCTGACCACCGTTAAGGAAGTTCAGAGCCTAACAAAGATGGTGGCCGCACTCAACAGGTTCATCTCCAAATCATCCGACAAATGCTTCATTTTTTTCAAAATTCTAAGAGGGGATGAAGAGTGCGAGCAAGCATTCCAAAGCCTGAAATCATATATGGGAAGTACGAAGTTACTTTCGAAACCGATACCAGGAGAGACACTTTACCTGTATCTATCTGTGCATGCTGTCAGTTCAGCCCTAGTCCAAAACTATAAAAAAAATACAAAGACCAGTATACTACACCAGCAAACCCTTTGTGGAAGCACAGTCAAACTACCCAAACCTAAAGAAGTTAGCCTTGACACTGGTCGTCTCCTCCAGAAAATTGTGGCTCTACTTCCAGGCCGACTTTATAATGGTTTTAACTAAACATCCACTCTAGACAGTATTACACAAGCCCGAGTTGTCGGACAGGACGGTTAAGTGGTCAGTTGAACTAGGGCAATTTGATATTAACTACGCCCCAAGAACAACCATCAAAGCTCAAGCATTGGTGGACTTCATTGTCAAACTTATTGGCATTGGAGAACATGAATCAGATGACCGAGAACAAAAGTTATATGACCAAGGAAGGGTTTTGTGTTGTGCCGTGTCATCCACAGTTAATGGAAGTAGAGCTGGAGTTACTCTCCAATCTCATAGACAGGGTGGCTCTGGAAAAAACCATCAGGGTTGGCTTCCCCACCTCCAACAATGAAACATAGTATGAGGCTCTCTTGTTCGGCCTAAAGCTCGCCAATGGGATCAGAATAGACGAGCTAACTGCGTACATCGACTCCCATCTGGTAATCAACCAGGTCAAAGGGGAGTTCAACAGCAAAGATTTCATAATGTTGGCTTATTGCGAAAAAATTGATCAGCACCATAAGCAGATTCAAAAGGTTAGAGCTCCAACGGTGTCCTAGAGAGGACAATGAAAAAGGCTGATGCACTGGCCAAAAAGGCCTCACCTACGATTAAGATCGCAGATGGGCTCATTGAGTTCCAAGAAAAATCAAGTCTAGAAGGAAGAAGAATCCAATGAAGCCTGCGCGACAAACGAAGAGACAAGCTGAATGAATCCCATCATTAAGTACATCAAGAATAGAGTCCTCCCAACGGAAAAGACAGAAGCCAGAAGGTTAAAAATAGGGCAACGTGGTACACTCTCCTAAATGACAAGTTATAAAAAAGGTCAGCCACGGGACCCCTACTCAGATGCCTGACCCACTCAGAGGTGGACTATGTCCTCAGAAAAATCCATCAGGGCATCTACGGGAACCACTTAGGCCGGAGAACTCTAGCACACAACTCCCCGATCTTAGGGTAATATTGGTCAATAATTCAACAAGATCCCAAAAACATAGTTCAAGAATGGACCAAAATGGCCTAGAAAGTGGAAGTCAAGTTAGAGCTCGAGAAGCCTTATTAAGATGGCTTTCCAGGGATCATTGTCCGACTACAGACAATGATAGTCAAACTTGACCAAAGTTTAGTCAATCCATTAAGACTGATGAAGATAACTTCTGGTCCGCTCTAACGCCTAGTCTGCCAAGAGCGGGCAAAGATGGCTTTGAAGATGGAAGTCTTGTCAGAGCTCATGAAGCCTGATCAAGATGACTAACCAGTGACCATTGTCTGAAAATATACAATAATGGCCAAACTTCACCAAAGTTTAGTCAGCCCATAAAGGTTGATGAAGACAATTTTTGGTCATTCTAGAACCTAGTCCGCTAAGAACGGACGAAGATGGCTTAGAAGGTGGAAGTCTAGCTATAGCTCATGAAGCATGATCAAGATGACTTGTCAAGGATCATTGTCCGACCATAGACAATGATGACCAAAGTTTAGTCAACCCATGAAGGCTGATGAAGACAACTTCTTGTTCGCTCTATAGTCTAGTCTGCCAAGAACGGACAAAGATGGGTTAGAAAGTGGCAGTCTAGTCAGAGCTCATGAAGCCTGGCCAAGATGACTTGTCAGGGATCATTGTCCGACCATAAACAATGATGGCCAAATTTGACCAAAGTTTAGTCAGTTCACTAAGACTGATGAAGGCAACTTCTAGTCCATTCTACGAGCCTAGCTCGCCAAGAGCGGATTAAGATGGCTTGAGAAATCGAAAGTATGATTAACTTATGGATTCAAAAAATTTATGATCCACCAAGAGTATCCTTACTCCGTTGTGCAGATTTTAGCCAACTCACAGAGTTTGGCCAAGATAACTTGTGAACATTTTAAGAGTTTGAACCAAGAGCGCTTGGCTTCAAGAGCGCATACAAATTGAGTGGTCGGAACTCACATGAACTAGTTAACTACACAATTCCCGGACTTAGTGAAATTTCATTTCTGAAGTTCCATAGCAAGACAACATAAAAAAGATTCGGCAGAAAAAGTTTGGAAAATTCAAGTATGAAATACTACTTAACATATTTTCTTTCATTCACAATTCAGAGATTACAACTGTTTGGGAGGATCAGTTCTAGAGGCTGAAAGGCCAGATACATCAGAGGAGATTACAAGAATGGGTCAACAGTATCAGAAGTTTGTCCCGAATAACTAGTTGAAGGTGTCTGATCAAAAGCTTCTTCCTTTTCAAACTTAACATAGGCTACTCGTCTGTAATATGCAAAGTCATGATCAGGGTGGTCATCTTTGATCAGCTCTAGCATACCCTTAATAACCTTGTTGATGTCCAAGGTCTTTTGACCTTCAAGAAGCTTCTTATCGAAGGCTTCAGATTCTGTCAGGCTCTTCTCAGCCTTTTCCAGCCTGGCCGCAAGTGCTTCAGCCTTCGACTGCTCCTCGGCCAGTTGCTCTTTCAGCGACTGAGCTCATCCTGAGCAGAAGCAGCATGCTCCTCCTCTTTACGAACACACCGAAGGCCATCAGCAACTTTGGATTCAAGCTTCTGGCATAAGGCACTCCATTTAGACTGAGCATGCCTCCTTTCAATAGCCCAAGTTCACAGATCAGCTTATGCCTTATCCACCACATCTTGAGCATGCCTTAGCTACTCTTGAGTGCACCCCAACTTAGCCTCAACGCCACCCATGGAAAATCAAAGTTTGGCCAAGTCTGCATCTGTGGACCCCAAGCGATCATTGCAAGAACCCAGCTCTGCTTTTGAAGCTTCTAGCTTAGCTTCAAAGTCTGCTCGTGCGACCTGTAAATGGGAGTCATAATCTGTATACCAAACTCCATGAACTGCTTTTTCAGGGACTCAATTTCATAAAGTGAGTCAGAGTACGACTTCTGCAAGTTAGCAAAAGTCCTTCTCCATGCCATACACTATATCACGTGTTGACTCCACTTCAGTCACAACCATTGCAACTTGATTCAGCAAGGTCATCCCCAGCATCATGTGCTTTTGACCCTTATCAGTGGGCTTTCCATTTTCACCTCTTCAAACATCAATTCTCGAGAGTTCATCCACTTGTAATATTTGCGGATATTTCGCTCTGAAATGGCTGGTGCGTCTACTTCCAGCTACCAGCCTTGCACACTTGACACTAGGAAGGCTGATGCGGGCAATAGGGTGCAGCTCACTCTGATCCAAAAATACACCCACCCCACCCTTGGACGTCAGCACAATGCCAGGGGCCCTCTTCACAAATTTTTATTCCCAGCCACACTCATCCTAGCTTGGGGCGCAGCATGATGTCCCACATCGAGGTATGCAAGCGGGAGAGAGGGAAAATAATCACTCTTTGGAGCGATCGCTTTAGTGGAGCGAGGAAGAGTAGTAGGAGGAGCAACTTCAGTAGCGGATATAGTGTCCAAAGATCTGACAGATTGAGGAGAAGAAAATTCACTATCTCTAGCAGATATAGCCACTGCATCTCGCATTGATAGAATGTCTAGAAGCTCGGTTGGTTGACACCATCAACGCCCGCAAGCTTCAAATGGTCCCCTTCCAAGTCAATGGCAGGAACTGGAAGTTCAGGCAAAATGCCATGCTCCTCTAGAACTATCTCCTTAGCAAAATGAGCCAGACCCAGTTCCGTAACAGTCACCCCTCCTCCAGAAAAAATAGTGATTGAGAAAGGAGAGCAACCTTATAACTAGCCCGCTTCTTCTGATGTCGAACTCTAGGTGGCAGAACTGCATCCGCTCCTTCTAGGTTGGACTGGGCATCGTCAGCTTCCTCTTCATTGAAGGACGACCACTGGACTCTTTGGTCGGCGTTCAAAAAAGAGTGGGAGCCTCATGAAAATGCTCAAACAGCCCGCTCAGCATGATGCTGCCAAGCTACATACATCTTCAATGGGCATGAAGGTCTGTTTGTTCAACTTTTCCATTATTGACCCTCCTCATCAGAAATAACTGAAGCTGAAAAATTCTCTGCAGAAAGATGAGTAACAATTCAGTGCAACATCCACAATGATCAAACAAGAAAAAAGAAGAAAAACATTATACTTACTGTTATCCGGTCTGAATTTTTTAGCAAGCGAACGACCATCCAACATAAAATATTGAGAGTTCGAAGAAGCTAGAAAACAATGTTTCTGCCAGAACTTGAGATCGTCTATAGAGAACCCAGACAAATTGGTGTATGAAGTTGGTAGACCCCATGATTGTTCAAACGGGGAGAAGCCAACAGATGAATACCTTTGGAGTCACTCGAAGGCCAGCGTCCTTCGCCTTGATGAGAATGGCGATCAATGTTTTGTACCCGTTTCGCACCATCTGAGTAAGCGAAATGCGCAGATATGCCAAAAAGTGCAAGATATCTTATGGGATAGGGAAGCGGAATCTCGATTGAAGTATGCCCCTATGCAAAGCGATGAACCCCTTCAGAGGCCTAATTGGGGTTTGATCTGAACCCAAAGGGTAAAGTTCCAGGTCGTCAGGAATCCAATATTTATCTTGGACACCAACCGGACCAGTTTTGTCGACCTGTCCACGAAAATCTCATCAAGAAAGATCCAACTTCTCAGTGGGATTAAGTTCACTCCTATCCGCCATTGAAGAAGGTACAAACTTTTGATTACACTTGTGTTAACAGAAGTTGAGCAAACAAGAACGCAGAAGCAAGAGGGCAAAAAGAAGTTTTAGAAAAATTGTAGAAGTAAAGAAACTCAACTCTGCAGAAAATGAGGCTTATATAGAAGCGGGGATTCGCGTTTTTTTAGTAGTCATGTACCCAATCGATGATGTGCGTTGCTCAAGAAAACATTTCAGACTCAGTCATCACGACTGTCCAGTTCCCTCATGACATGACTTAGTGAACCGGCGAGCTAGCCCACTAACTCAGGGGGAGAAGCTGGGGGAGAAGCTTATGATACACCAAACCTTTTTGTAATATACTTCATAACGTTGCATGATGATCTCGTCCACAGAATGCAGCGGTCCCAAATGAGCACCCAATCTGATCCAACACAACAGACAGAGAACCAAGCTCGATAACTCCAAACCCACTGAGGCGAGTATCTGAGAGTTGGAACCCAGACAACAAAGCTGTATCAGCCCATAAGTCAAATGGACAAGCCCAGTACCCGTAAGACCTAATAAAGCAAGTATCTAGAAGTTTGACCATAGACAGGCAGGCCAGTAAGATGTTGACTCCTACTAGAAAACAAATATCAGAGCATAAGTTGTGCATGAAAACTCTCATGCATTGACAACTCTCAATAAGGAAATGATCTCTAACATATATCTTTCCTTAAACCACCCCACCAAAGGCATAAATGAACAAAGACTCTTGCATGATAAATAGAAAACAATGTGGAGAAACGAAGATATGCTACACAACCAAGCAATACACCTTTCTCACGTCTTATCTGACTTTAATATTGGAGTGTCATCAGCCGCCACAAATATGGTCTTTGGCTCACGTTTATTTTTTGTGCAAATCAAAGTCAGTGAGAATGGAAATTGATCTATCAATGATTAAAAATATAGTAAAACTACCAAACAGTTTTATGGTGTGAGTTAAGCCTTAAGGTTGATGGGTGGGTGGTTGAAGAAGATAGATAGTCCTCTTCCTTTATATTCATACAATTTGTCACTGTCATGCATTGAAAGCAAAGAGTAGTTTCACTTTGTAGGAGAGATAGAACTCAAAAGCGGGTGGGAGTATTATCTTCTTCTTATCTCTCACCACAAAAAAAACAAAAACTCAAAAGGTTTATTGTTAGAGAAAAGAGAGTGGAGCAGACGAGAGCAGGCGTGGTGGGGGTGTAGGGACTCATGGTCGACTTAGAATCAATCAGCTTTCTTTCCTTTTTCTTTTCTTTTGGTATTTGCTAACACACAACTCCACTAAACCATGCACCACCACCACCCCACATGCATTTCCATGAGGAATTTCTATCTTTTTCATCACGCGGCTAAACGTACGTACCATTTTCTATATATATATGCTCAGGGCATGGGCGGACCTATTAAGGGGCGAGGTGGGGCAGCTGCCCCCTCTCAACTTTTAAAATATTTTTAGTATATATACTTTAGTCTTAAAAAATCGATTATATAATGTAAAATACAATAAGAAAATTGTTTATGCAAACATTCAAACATGTTTTGTTGGTGTAGTGGTTGGAGGTTCATCATTTTAGTAAAAGACCTGAGTTCGATACTCTTCATGTGCATTTTTTATTTTATTTTCAATGCAATTTTATTAGTAATTGCAAACATTAAAAAATGTTTAGTTTAATAAAAATTTATTAACATAAAAGAAATGAATTGTTTTTCACAAGTAATATAAAACCTCTAAAAAAATATTTAAAATCAATATCTAAAATAATAACGATAGAATTCAATGAAAATATATACCATTAGCCAACTCGTATAAAATTTGAACCTCATATAAACTATTTTTTTTTGAAATTGTATTATGATCATATTAGGTTCTCAAATTTCAAAATTTTTTTAGCTTCACCTAGAACTTATCCTAATTATTTTGTGATTCTCAATTCTAGACAGTCAGACTTTATAGCTACTTTTTGGTCAGGTTTTGAGTTTTTTACACGTCTATCATTTCTATAGATAATGTTTGTAGTTGTATTTTAAAGAAATGGGTGAAGGTGTAAAAATGCTCTAGTCTGGCCAAAAGATGGCTTTAAAGCATGGCTGCCTAGACAAACTCTTTTGTGATATTAATTATATATTCCTTTTATTATGCTTGTTTGCTCTTTGCTAAGATTATCAATAATGACCTTATTTTGGCTTAAAATGGACTACACTTAGATCCAATTTGATATATAACTTGTATTTTTTATAGTTGAATTTTTTTTATTAGTTACTAGCTTCGGTAGAAAAAAATTTGGCTTTACCATTGATAACTACTATTATCAACTAATAAGTATTTTCCATTTCGCCCCACCTCGACTAAAATCCTGGGTCCGCCCCTGGCTCAGGGTCCACCTATAACCTGATTCCTTTCATCCAACACGTTTTCGTTTGATGTTCGTGGATTTTGTTCTCAATGGCAATCTATAAAAACTACAATGGCTTGTGATGCAACGTAATGAAATCTTGCACAAGTTTACACTTTTCTCTGAGTCTCGAAAGATATATGCCACACGTTTTATATATCATGTGAGCATTTCCCAAAGTTCATTTTTAATACCCACACATGAAGAAAAAAAGGCTGAAACTCATAGCAATCTGACAACATAACAACGTGTTTAAACAATTAAGATTCAAAGTATTCGAAAGTACTGCATGTGTCAGGACTAATGATCTGAAGACATGTAATATGAATAACATGGCATTATCAAGACTTTTAGTATCTATAATTTGTACCAACTTTAAGTTAAAGTTCAATGTTCGTTTGTCCAATTATAGTTGAATCTACGTCCCAAGACCACATTGACCTTGTTGACTGTTAACTATATGTACAAGAGGGACCTAAAAGTCTAAATAACCTAATAAAATACGATATTTCCTTACCTTTCACTACACCAAATTTACACTTTTGTAACATCTCTAAAAACAGTATCACTTTGAGATGTTACAATCCACCAAACTATTTTAAGTCAAAACTAAATTTAGTCTAAAAATGAAAAACAGTAACACAAAAAAAATGATACAATAAGTTGGATCACCATGAATAGTATCACTTTTATAACCATACTCTTCATGGTGATACAATTATTGTATCATTTTGTTTGTGAAAATGTGTAAAATTGTTACACTTCAAAAGTGATACTGTTTTTTGGGTTGTTACAAAAATGTCAATTTGGTGTAGTGTTTATCCCAACCATTATAGTACATTTCTCTCCCAGACACAAGGGGCGTGATGAGTTGACATCATCTGCACCTTCCTCCTGACTTATTATCAACAATCCATTGAAGGTTCCAAAATTCAATGTGGCAACTAAACATAAGGGTTGTGCTCATTGCAAATGAGAAGGATCATTCACTTATATCAATATACCATATCTCATATCTCATATTTGATTGACATAATTAATATAATGATGATTTTTTTTCGAGCTTTGCCAAAAGAACATTTTGAACTAGCTAGCATTTGAAAGGTAATTAGTTGTATACTTGAAAGAAAACCTCAAAGAATAACTGATTTATCTGGATCTTATCTACGTACGCACTTTAAAACAAAACCGACAAAGACTAGTTTTAGTCCATTTCGAGGGCTTTTACATACTTACACAGTTATTCCCGCCCAGAACGTGACTCACAGACAAGTAAGTAATTTGTGATATCAATTTAAACATAAAGGTGGGATGTATGCCATTCAAACACTAACCACTATCCCATTTTATGGGTTTCAGTTAAAACATAAGTGTTGTAAATATTTTAGTGTATATCTCGCAATGGCGATCTTGAGTCTACGCGGGCACTGGGCAAACTCTAAAAATGGCGCCCTCTTTAGAAGAAGAAAAAAATTAATGCCTTATTTTAATTAAATATGACTCTTCTAGCATTTTGAGATGCAAAATCACTAATTATATTGTTGTAATCAACTTTTTTCGCCAAGTCACTCTCAATAGACATCATAACTAACCCATTTAATCTTTCTCATGACATGGTGGATCAAAGATACAATTTTATCAACTTCAATTTTGATTAATTTTATTCCAATTTTCTGGATCATAAATGTTTATTAGCCCAAATTCGTTATCTCATATTGGTTGATTTGATTATTCGTTCATTTGTTTCTCCTATTGGTTCATTTGTTTCTACATTTTCTTGTTCATTTTCAATTATATAACTAATCACTGGTGGTGGATTTATTTCTTCTTCAACATTTGATGTAGAGCCCCCTTTTTTACTAGGCAAAAATTTATGAAGATACCGTGCTAATTACCTAACAAGTTCTTCTTCTTTTTTCTTTTGTTTTCTATCTTCAAATTAAAACTTGACTTATATTTTCTAGGCATCATTGTGACCAAAAGCAAGAAACAAATCAAACAAACACAAATTATAGCAAGAAAGAAACACAAATTACAGCACCAAAAGGGTTTATGAATTAGTACAAAATCAACTGATAAAAGACCATAATTCCACAAATCAATTTTGTACTCACTATATTGGATTCCACAAGTTTTGTCCTCTGCAAACATCCAATCAAAACAATACATATAAATATAATTAAAATCTATTAAAAAACCACTAGTACCAACTAATCTTTGTTCAAAAATATTTAAAAAATTACTATATAATCTCTGTAACTTACCATTTCTCATTCTTTAGTCAGTGGCCTTTTTCTTTCTTCTCACACCAACTCTATTCAAATTCACAAAGACAAATGACTTTATTTACGAATCACATAACAGAAGATGAAGTTGGATTTATCGAATCAGAACAAGGTTTAGTCGCTTAGAATTAGAGAGAATAAAGAAAGAAAGAATTAATTAGATATGGAAAAGGAGAAACAGATTGCTTGGAGAAGAAAAGAGGAATCACAATCATTAATGCGCGTGTTTTCTATGGCGTTTAATCGTTTATGTAAAGTAGTGTTTATTTTTTCTATTTGTATTCTAAATAAACGAATTTTTAGATTATATATATATATAATTCTTTTTTAATATGGAGCCCCTATGAAATGGGGCCCTGGGCGATTGCCCAGGTCGCCCATGCCTGTACGATATTTTCAAATCAAGCTAAAACTTATATACCTTATTATTGACATATCAAGCTAAAAGTTAAACATCTTATTCAAAACTTTCATGCAACGGCCTACTCTCGTATCATCGATATTGTTTGCACTTAACCACCTCCGTAAAGTTGTGGAATACTTTTGACTCAAAATCAATTAATCAATAAATTGGTCCCAGCGAGGATCGAACCTAACATGTGATGCCAATCATAATAATGTTTGTGTTTGACATGAAAAAAGCTTTGATGTTAGAAGAGTACATGTCCACATTTAAGAATCTTTAATCGGATAATTGCCAAAGTGTGTGGAACTTAACCTATCGCAACCATTACCACTAAATGGCTTATGCATCTTTCCACCACAACAACTTCCTCATCGTCATCGTGATTTGAGGTCAATCTCCCAGCTCAGAACATTGTTGTCCATGGCTCTTTAATACAACTTTGTTCACTTCCCCTTTAATAGAAAGTTTGATACTTAAATAATGTTTAATTTTTAAAAGATAGGAGAGTCGTAGTTAATCCAAAGATCTCTTGAATTCAGTTGAAAAGGAGTAGCAAGAAAGCAATGAAAAATGTTTTTTGGTTCTAGATTTTTTTATATCTCCTCATGATACGTGTAAGCTTCTGACCATGAATTGTAAGGACACCTTTGGAATTCAACCCCTTTCTCATTGTCCAAGGGTCTTTGTTTATACTCCCTCTTTTTTTTTTTTTTTTAATTAACCTCCAGTGGGGAGGGGCAACTATGGAATGCCAGACCTTGATTACTTATCAAAAAGTTGACTTACAAAAGCTACGGGAGTACATTACGACGTTGCCCGTGTGAAACCAAAGCAAAAGCTAGAAGCAAAGAGGAAACATAATACAAAACTAAATATTTTATACTCCCTCTTGTAGTATAGATGTCTTCATCCTTCATTAAATGTTACTAGGGTGGACATGCTTTATGTGTAAGCAGATATTCAATATTTTATTATTTTAATTGCTTATGTATAGTTTATAAATAATTAGAGACTTCAAATAAATTATTGTGTTAGAGGCTTCAGTATAATTAATTAATATTTTAGATGAACTTGTTTTTATTGTTAAAGTATGAAATGTGGATGGAAAATGGGAAATAAAATAGTTAGTTGTATGGACTTTTTATATTTACAGATAATTGGGGAATTGAAATAAATTATGTTAGGGGCTTAGATATAATATATCAATGTTTAAGCGGTGCTTGTTTGAATTGTAAAAATTATTAAATGTGGAAGACAAAATGAAAAATTCAAAAGTTAGATGAAAGGGGTTATTTTTAATTTATAATTGAGGGTTTCAAATAAATTATGTTAAAACCTTAGGTATAATTAATGATATTGAGAGGGGTTGAGTAAAAGTGACAAAGAGTGTTTGTGTCTTTAAATAAAAAACATTATTACATTTGTTTACACTTGAGGCCTAACAAATATAATAATAATTTTCATTTAAAGACTCAAACACCACTACAAGAAAAGTCAGCATTTATAGCACATGTTTATAGCGTTTTTGTTCAAAGTGCTATAATTACATCACACACCCTCACTCATACATTTCTCAATAGCATTTTTTTAATTTTGCTATGAAAAAAAGTCAAATTTTAATGACTTTCAAAATCGAAAACACTTATCTAAATTGGCGGACGTTTTGACGCTCCTCCAAAATATACATTCAGCGCGCCCTTATCTCTCCTCTCCCCCACACCAAATATTCAGTCTAAGCCTAAAAGAATAGACCTTCAATTCCCTCTTCCTCCCAATCTTCATGTCCTTGCGATGACCTTCATTTCCTCTACCTCCGCCTCTCTCTCCCTAAGATCAGGGGAACGTCGACGATTTATGGTGAGTTCCTTCAATTGTTTTCCCTAAGATTTTGGTTTCGTTTATGGTGGATTTTCTTGGTTTATTTCGGCCAAACGAAGAGTTTCGACAAAGATAGCACTTGAAGGTCTTCGGCATGAGATTGTGAGTTCCTTCAATTTTTCGCTCGATTTTCTATTTTTTAAATGAGTTTTTCTCTGATTTTCTTCTCGTTTCGCTGATGCTGGATCTGTAAAAATTTCCAGCGATTTTCTTGGGTATTATGTTATCATTTGGGAGGTTGAAGTTGATTGTACCGACTCTGTAACTCCCAAGAGAGAACAAAAATTCATCCTTTGATGGAGAAAAAATTGTGCCTTTTATTTGCTGATTCTCTTGAGATTTTTCCACTTTTGTGTCTTCCTTGTTACAGCTTTGTTCACAGCCGGACCAACTACTACTCTTGACATGTTCCCTTCATGGCCTTTTAGATCCAACAAACTTCCAAGGTAATTTTCACTAATTTTCATAAATGGGGTTCTTAGATTTTCTTCAAAATTTTCATTAATGGTAGTTTTGATATGGGTTTTTGTTAATGAAGGTGAAAAGTGAGTGATGATAATTTTTGAACAAAATTTTCAAGTACCTATTTTAATTTTTGAAGAATATATTTTTTTGACTTATTCAATATTAGTCTGAGATGGTTTTCATATAGGTTAAAAAAGTGAGATTTTATAATAGTTTTTTATTATTTTGTTGAGTACGCATTTGAAGTTTTGAAGTGTTTTTGTGGTGGTGGTGCAGGGAAGTTCAATATCACGAGGTGAGAGTACATATTCAAGATTTGCTCAGAATAACACTATTATCTCCTGCAGTAAAGTTGATTCTCAGTTAGAACCATAATCTCCTATCAGCAAAAGGACACCATTTCAGTCTATTGACCAGAAACACCAACACCAACAACAACAACCACAGCTAGTAAAGATGGCAAGTGATGTATCAAGTAGATGCTTCCACACTACAGCCTCGACGTTGATTTCCCCTTGAGAAGTTTATATGGGCGTGTTGTAGTAAAAATGGAACTTTTATAACATTTTGGAATCTCATGCTTTCCATTGAAACTACTTTTTTTTTTAATTACTTATTTGTGTACTCTTTGAAGAAATTGTACAACTAATGCCTTGTTTATTGATTGTTGCAGCTGAAATAATTTTTGCCTAGTTTCACCTTGATACAGTTTTACAAGGTCACTGAAAGTGGCTTTTTTTTGTCAACATGGCAAGGTCATTGTCAAATGCTCTCTTTTAGAGTGTTGCAAGTATAAATGCTAACCACTCCGTGAGAATTGCGGTAAGTTTGCATTTTGATTGAGTGGGTTTTCTTTTATATGTGAAACTTATTTTTACACAATCCAGTTGAAAAAATATGATATAAAATAAAATAGCTATTTTGTACAACTTTCAATTTCAAGTCAGCTGTAAGCTATTGTTGCAAGAACATGCTAGTAGATCATAAGGTGGAATAAGAAAGCAGCTACTACAACAGAGCATGAGACTTTAATTTTTTTCTTTTATATCATTATTTGAATTGGTATTGCTGTTTTTCATGTGCGTATGTTTCAAGGCAGGGTTTTGTATTGTCGCTTATGGCATCACCGAGCGGACAGATTTCTAGTGCGTGTGATGGACTAACGAAAGCAGATGAGTTGGAGAATTATGTCGACTTTACGGAAGAAACGTACAAAAAAACTAAAGAGTCTGATTCTAAGATCGTTGGTTTTGAAACAGCTATTAGGAGGCCTTACTTCCATGCGCGCCCTCCTGAATGATTCAGAACTTGAAAATTGGCATAACTATCTCAACTTCATCAAAACAAAAGGTGATTTTAAGTTTTAACAAGGTAAGTCCAAGCTCATTTTGGCGGCTGTTCGGTGAAACATCCTTTTGTCGTTATAGTTTTTAGTCTTGTTGCTTATAACTATGTGTTCAGTATTGCTTTCATTGGACATGGACTTACAGTCAAGTCATATTTGCTGCATTTTATGCTTAATTGGCTAAAGTATTGGATGAAACAACTTTTAAAACGGGGGCCTACTGTTTGATTACTATGAGGCTAAGTATTTCAATTACAAGATCAGTCAAATTAAGTTTATCAAGAATTTCTCTGTGTTTTTTTGGGGGTTTGAATATGTTAAGTTACCAATTGTTATATTTAAGTTGGAACTGTTAATTGCTTGATTAGAATTTGATTCCTACTAGTTCTCAATGCTAATTTTAATGAATCATTTGACGTCGTTTCTTCTATTAGATTGTATGATTCTGATGCGTGAGCACGTTGTTATGTTGTCAATGTGGAAGACATGATGATATTCTTTACATCTTTGCATCAAAATATAAGCATCTAATTTGTATGCATAGTATCCCTTGATCACATTCAATCAATTGATTGGATTGGAGATTTGCAACTATCGATTAGAGCACCTAACAATTGAGGAGTCTGTGTTCCCCAATTTTGAGTACTAGGATGACTTGAACCTTTGTGGAGGTGGACACCAAATCAAACAGGCCTGGAATAGAAAATTTAGAAAATAAAATACAAGTTTGGGGTTTAGGTGTCATGGAAAAGATACATTGAGGGACGACACTTTTCTTGGTACTAATCATTATATAATACCTCAATGTTTTCGTGCCATATTCAATCCAACATACTCTCCTGCTATGCTAATTGGTTGTTTTATAGATCCAACTCGGCATAACAATAGCAAGGCCTCAATAGTGGCGGATGTTGTAAGTTTCCCCCATTTGAGCTAGGTTTGTTTGTTTGAATTATTGTGTTTTATGTTTGGTTTTACTCTTTTTTGGCTCTTGATTTACATCTTTAAGTACTCTTTGGGTTGGAATGATTCAAAAATGACTGAATGGGTTTTTATTCAGATATCAGTATAATTGAGATTATCGATGAATTTTTATATTATTGTTTTGGCCATTGGATTTTTTTGGGGGGATCCGGTGCTAGTGTACTGTTTTATTCTCCACCTTATCTTTTTGATATCGTGGGCTTGGTTCCATATTTCTACATTGGTAATGTGTACCAACCAAAAGATCTTCAATCTTTAAATTTAAAAAGATCTTCAATCTTTAAATTTAATCATCAAAATTGTGTTACACACTGAAACATAGTCTACCATAGGATATCTGCCAGCAAGACCAACATATTTTTTATGCAAAGACCCAATCCCTATAGGATGAGGTCTGGAGGAATGAATAACTGGAGACAAACACGCTGCTGAAATAGACTCAGAACAACATATTCTGTTAATAAAAAAGGGCAAGGGGAAGTAAAGGCACTCTAGATAGTGAATAGGCTTTTGTTCCTAGATTGAACTTCAACTCATGTTTGCTTTCCTACTTTTGTTGCAGAATGCCTTGTACTTGGTTTATTTAGGACTCGTTGTCTTTGTATCAGCATGGATTGGTAAGTCCTAAGTTTGTAAGTTGTTCAAATTTCTGAGCTGCGTTTGTGTTTGTCAGACAAAACAAATTTGCACATTAAACCAAGTCTAAGTTTGGTTTTAAAGAAAAACAAATGGAACACTTGAGGTTGAAAATGACTGTATTTTCTAGTTTCCTTCCATGTCAAATTATTTCTTGGTCCACCTTCCCCTTCCAGATTTTCTAAAGAAACCATGAAGTGGAAAATGATCAGGTCATTCGAAGAATTTTTTTTTTTTTTTGTAATGTTTATTTCCCTTTCCATAGGAGCACCCAACTGATAATCTGCCTTATGTTTATAAAAAACATAATGTCCTAACTCGTGTATTAGTTCTCAGGTGTTGCTTGTTGGATGGAAAGTGGGGAGAGACATACAGCTCGACTGAGAGTAGAACATCTCAGATCAGTCCTGAAATGAGATATTAACTTTTTTGACAATGAAGCAAGGGATGAAAACATTATGTTTCGCATTTCGAGTGATGCAATTCTTGTGCAGGATGCAATAGGTGATAAGGTAGTTATCTCCTCAATTTAAGATATATGATTGCTACTTAACTCCAAGCCATGTGTATAATATTTTTCCTTATGCATGACATGCAGATGGGTCATTTTTTGCGATACCTAGCTCAATTCTTCTCTAGGTTCGCTGTAGGGTTTACCTCAGTATGGCAGCTAACACTTCTTACAGTGGTTGTTGTGCCATTAATTGCTATAGTGGGAGGAACATATGCAATAATCATGTCTAATTTGTCAAAAAAGGGTGAGGCTGCAAGTGCTGAAGAGGTATTGTGTATATTTGTCCATTTCCTTGTGATTCATTTGTCGGTGCTTCTTATTTCTGACCAAAAATGAAATGAAAGATCAATGCAATATAGTCCGTAAATTTGTTTGAGGTTATCCATTTATGTTCTTACCTTTTTGTTTCTCATCCAATAGTATCTGACATGTGAATCGCTATCTGGAAGTATCAACTACAACATGGGGATTGAGGGTGACTGTACATAACATGAACCTTAAAAACTCGAATTATTTCCTTTTGGGGGAATGTCAGAAAGTCCTTGTTCTATAAAATCAAGAGAGATCCATCTAAACTCTCTATCTCTCTTCTTTTTTCTTTTGTTGTTTATCTTGTTTTAGGGTTCGACAATTCCTGCTCGTATGGACTACTAGCTTCTTCATTCGAGTCAAGGTTCTGTGTATAAGATAGAGACAGAAAAAGAGGGGGGTTGTCTGTGAAGTTATCAGTCCATGAGTTTACTGATCAAATACAGTCTAGTTTGAGCCTATTGACTCACCATGTGTCAAGAAAAAACCTCAGACAAAAAGAGGCTTTGGGTGACAACCCATTGACCCAATTGTTGAATATTATGAATTGTTACAGTAGCAACCTGATATCTTTTTCTATATGAACCGGATTATTTCACAAATCCGTACTGTGTACTCATTTGTTGGGGAGGAAAAAACTCTTGAAGCCTATTCCAATTCTCTTGGAAAGGCCTTGAAGTTGGGAAAAAGGAGTGGATTCCTGAAAGGAATTGTTGTCGGCATTACATATGGAGTGTTATTTTGTGCTTGGGCATCGCTAGATAGCAGTAGAAAGAGATTGCAGTAGAGAGATAGTTAAGGCTGCAAATTTCCATTGTTTGTGGGAGTTTTTCACTCTCTCTGCATTGTGATCCTCTTTCTTTTCTAATGAATTCTGTTGTTGTTTACTTGATAAAAGGAACCCTTTAATTTGGCAAGGTTGCTTGTACAATGTTATATGTTTTAAGATTTAGATTTGTTGAGGAATTTTAAATACAAGTCTTTAACAAGCTTTTATTTTCTCAGCTTTGGAAAATGGCTATGAGGTGCAGAAAACTGATGAGACAACAACCGAAAATGCTTCAAACACCATCGTTGAGAATGATGAGCCCGAGGATGCCCAACGTGTAGTAGGGGACCTTCAGACAGAAAATGTGAAAGATCGGTCTGCTGAAAATTCTCATATAGAAAATGAGCATGCAGTGTCTACAGAGAATCCTCAGGTTTCAGATGTTCAGCCTTCCTCTGAAGGGGGCCTTGTACAACCTGCTGCAGTGATACCCCAGCAAATAGATCAGTCGTCTGTTGAACAACAACCTATTGCAGGGAACCCTGACCAAGACGATTTAACACAGCAACAACCTGAATTTGAAAGTCAAACCATGTATCGAAAGATGGAAGTCCCTAATAATAAGGTGCGCTTATGGTGGAGCTAGTGTATCATAATTTATAATATTTTGTTAAGGTGAATCATTTGGTCGTCCTTGTACTAATTGTTGTTATACTAACAAAGGAAGAAAAATGTAGTTCAAATGTAAGGTCCAGTTCTCATTATGCAATTGGGCATTGGATTTGTAGGTTTCTTTAGCACATATTATAGCAGGTCCAGAAGTTGTCTGTCTGTGCTCAGAAATATTACTTGAAACAATGGTGCAGGTTGCTGTTCTCATTGGCAAAGCTGGGGGATACGATTCGGTTTCTGCAATACAATTCAGGAGCTAAAATTCAAATTACAAGGGATTCTGAAGCTGATTGGCATTCTTCCACCAGGCCAGTGGAACTAATAGGATCCTTGGAGAACATAAACAAGGATGAGAAACTGATAAAGGATGTCATTGCAGAAGTTTGGTGTTTATTTATTTTTACTTGTATTTTGTTTTCTTTTCCTTGTTTTTTTTCACATAAGTAGAAAGCATTTTCTTAAGTAATCTGCATGTTCCTGCAGGCTGACGCTGGTGGTTCTCCTTCCCTTGTGGCTAGGGGTTTTGGTACAGTACAAACTGGTGGAGCTACATTGCAGTAGATAACAGTACTTTTATATGTCCAAATTTCTTTTCAACAAAAATTACCCTGTCAGTCGTGAAGAAGGAGTTTGGTTTATTGGGTGCCGAGGACAACATAAGCAAGCTTTCAAACTCACTCTCAGCCATCCGAGCAATCCTTCAAAATTACCTTGAGAGTCAAAAGAAAGAAAATGGAAGCACTCTCAAGGAATTGATGGATATCATGCTCTAGACAGGTGATGCACTACATTCTTTCATAACTCTGTTCGCATCTATTAAAATTGAAATGATATCCACTGTAGGTTTTCAACAGAGACATGGACAAAGATACTATTGTATTGCTTGCAGTTAGAGCCTCAAGACTTGAGAACCAAGATTCTATTGACACAGCCATTGTCAACATGCTTGTTGATCCAAAAAAGGTAGCAAATGATCCAGCTCAACTTGAAGATAGGTGATCCAAAAGAGGTAGCAAATGATCCAGCTCAACTTGAAGATAGAAATGATCCAGCTCAACTTGAAGATAGCAAATGATCTAGCTCAAATGAAATAAATGTAGTCTGATCATTCTTATTTGATAGATTTTGTGACTCGATGTACTTTGCCTCCGTTCATGGAAATGTTCAAGTGTTTGGCACATTTTGGTTTTTATTTTCTATAAATAAAACTTATAAGATGTTATAAAAAAGTCAATTGGTAGCTAAAAAAAAAAATTATAAATAGTCAACTTACAATAGCGTTTTTAAAATGTTGTAATAGACTTATTGTAGCGTTTCAGAAACTCTATAAATAATGTTACTATATCGTTTCTAAAATGCTATAATAGTCAACTTACAATAGCGTTTTTAAAACGTTATAATAGACCTTGTATCTATTATAGCTCCGGCAGACACAGCGTTTGCTAAACGCTATGGTAGATTACCATAGCGTTTTTGAAACGCTATTAATGACCCTGTTTCTTGTAGTCTTTTGTCACTTTTACGACCTTTTGATTTATCTTTGTAAATATTATAAAGTTGTGAGGGCATTGTGGAAACTTGAAAGTTAGGTTGAAGACAAATATTTAAAGACAAATATTTAATAGTGTTTTTCAGTTAAAAGACATAAATACCCCTATCACTATTCATTGTTTTATTGGGTTCGCTTGTATATTAAGAATAATGTAGAGCAATAAGGGATAAAATCATATTGAAAAAGTGATGAACAATGATGTATAACAGTTTTTCAATTAAAAGACACAAATAACCCTAGCACTGTTCATTGGTGAGTTGATTTTACTTCTTATTATTAAGAATAATGGAGGGCAACATGGGATAAAAATTAGGTAAAAAAGTGAAGCACGATGATATATAAAAGTATTTTTGCCAATTAAAACACAAAAATACCCCTGAAATTGTTCATTGGTCTGTAATTTTCACTTGTAATTATTAAAAATAAGGAAGAGCATTTTGGAAAATAAAAATTAGAGTCGAAAGCACACGGACACTGTTCCTAGACTAAGTGGGCGTGATGTAGTTTAGATTTAGATGTCAAGAGATATTGAAAAGATGACACAACACCTAACACCTAACACTAACAAACCTATAATTTTCTAAAGTCCGTTTTCTTGCCTAGTTGACCAAACAAAAGTATCCAATGCCATGTGTAATTCTCGAATTGGTTGGCATTTTTGCCATGCCGACTACTTCCCTGATCTCTCATTGGTCCAACCTATGTTGTTTGACTTCTCTGTCAAACATCAGTTAGTAGGACCCGGGGTGGCTCCTGTGCACCAAGCGCAGGAGGACGTCCTATACAGGAAGCACAGCCGTCGGATCTAATCCGACGGTTCAGATCGAAGGATTTAAAAAACTGGATTTAAAAAAAAAATTGAAATCCGTCGATCTGAGCCGTTGGATCAGATCCGACGGCTGTACTTCCTACGCAGGACGTCCTCCTGTGCTTTGTGCGCAGGAGCCACCCCGAATCCCAGTTAGTAGGTTCTGATGCAACATACTCGCTCTTATGGATTCACTCCTCATGTTGGGCACGTGCCACATGGCCTACCTATTGTCCATGTGACCATGAAATCTATGTATCTCAAGGATTGCTTGTTAAAACTCATATACCTTATCCCTGACATTAATCTCCACATTAACTCAAATTTTCATCTCAAATTAAGTTGGGAAAAGTAATGAACAAATAAGCATATTATGTCTTAGAGTATTGTTTTTAAAATTTAGGTGAAACTCGTACACCTTAATCTTGCGCTTTCACAAATTTTCATAATACACGTGCAATCATATATATATAAAGTGCATAATTATCAAACTAGGTCCTTGGTACATATCATTGAAACTGAAAATGTATTCGCGAATTATATCAAAACTTCAATATATTCTTGTACACATATTTGTGAATTATAACCATATATTGAATGTTAGGAACTATTCATAGGCTTTAGAATATCATTCAAGGGTTATCCAACCATATCTTGGGTTCTATACCCATCGGAGGCATGCTTACCTTTCAAAAAAAAGGGTGCGATCATACCAGCACTAATTCACCGAATCCCTTCAAACTCCGCAGTTAAGCGTGCTTGGGCGAGAGCAGTACTAGGATGGGTGACCTCCTGGGAAAGTCCTCGTGTTGCACCCTTCACCTAAACTCGTGTTGCATCCAAAAGAAAGTCGCTAATGGTAGCCTGGTTGGATGGTTTATCCTCCACGTCTTGGGTTCTATACCCACCGGCGGCACATTTGCCTTTAAAAAAAAGATCGAAATCAAAGATTCAAACATCAAAAGTCAAGGATAAGGTGATTGAAGTCAACTCGTGAAGGCCAAGTTGCAATGACCGAAACAAGAAGTTAAATAAGTCAATCTCAGGACAATTCCAAGAAAAAGAAAAATGTCATGACTGTTTATTTATATTTGAGGGTTTCGAATTCAACCTTGCACAACTCTCATCTTCTTAAACCAAGACTTGGATCTAGGTTTCAAAGCTTTTTTCAAATCAATCCATTTGATCCCAAGTCTTGCAACCTAAACTTGAGCTCAAATTTCTCATACTCTACTGTAGGGATTTTAGCCTAGCTTCATAGACTTGGAACTTAAACTTTGGGCAAACCTATCTTTGAAACTAAAGTGAAGTCAAACTAATGCGATGGTGATTCATACTCTATGTGCCAAATTCTAGACAGCCTGGGGATCTGCTGCCCGGTTGCTGCCTTGGAAGGCGAAAAGACAATTTTGCCCCCTCTTAATCACCTTCTTCCAAAAAAGGTGGTTAAAGAGGGGGGCAAAATTGTATTTGGCCCCCCCCAGCAGTCTACCGGGCCTATCTAGAATTACTCCTCTATGTGTGTGTGTTTTTTTTGGGTGATTTCAAGTGTTGGGTTGTGAAAAAGTATTTCAAGGTTAATATGTAGAAATCGTATTGGATTTTGAAGAAATCTATTTTTGTTGATGGCATATAGAGTGCATTCGCTGAGTACTTGAGATACCTACTATTGTAGGTAGTGGTTTGAAATAACTGGTACTACAAGTAGACGGGACAATAGGCAATGAATTTATATGTATTCAAAGTGCATATATGAAAGGTAGTGAATATCAAGTGCATTTAGACTGGATGGTATGGTAGGCAGGGGCGGATCTACAGTTTGGGTAAGGGGGTCAATTGACCCCTTAGGTTTTGAAAAAAAATCTATCAGAGCATATACAATTTCAATCTTGCCCCCTTAAAAATTTCATCTTGCCCCTCTTATAAAACCAAGAATTACAATAACAGATCACGTATCACAATTGAACAAAAAAATTGAGTCGCGCTTCTAATCTTCGCCTCCACGCCTTCGATCCTCAACAATAGCTTCTTCTCCCATCCCTGCAAAACAAGGTGAGTTTGTTTGATTATGGGTTCTAAATGAAATCAACAGGACAAGTGGACAACAACAAAATCACCTTAAGCTTAACATCCGCTTCCTACCTTGGTCTATGTCTCCCTCTTTGGCGATCCAAAATTGAAACAACGAATCAACTTTGAGAGATCAGAGAAAGATCTCAGAGAGATCAAAGCGATCAGAGAGATCTCAGAGAGATCAGAACGATAGATCAGAGAAATATCTCAAAAAGAGATCTCAGAAAGTCAAAGAGAGATCTGATCAGAAAATTGCAAGAGATCAGAAACTCGATCTCTCTATGATGAAACCGAGCTCGATGTCTCCTGGATCCGCACTCAGAGTCTGATGAAACAAACTCAAAATCTTTGATAAAAACTCGATCTCTTGATCTCGCTGAGTCTGATGTAACAAACTCGATCTCTCTGAATCTGATGAAAGCAAACTCTGAGATGAAGAGTGAGCTTGACTGATATGAAGAGTGAGTTTTGAGTGAGATGAAGAGTCCCCTGATTTGAGCTTTCTCAGAGATGAAGAGTGAGTTTGAATGAGATGAAGAGTCCCCTGCTTGAGCTTTCTCAGAGATGAAGTTGAGTGAGATGAAAGTCCCCTGCTTTGAGCTTTCTTAGAGATGAAGAGTGAGTTTGAGTGAGATGAAGAGTCCCCTGCTTTGAGCTTGAGTGTGAAGAGCTTGTGATAGCTTTCTGAGTTCTCAGAGTTTGAGCTTTCTGAGAGAGCTTTCTCAGAGATGAAGAGTGAGGCTTGAGTGAGATGAAGAGTGAAGTGAGGCTTGAGTGTGGGTTTGGTTTGGCCGTATGGGGTTGGGTTTGATAAAAAAGAGAAATGAGAGAGAGATGAATATATTAAATTTATTCTAATCAATCAAAGAAAAGGGTAAATTCCTTTATTTTGTTCCATATTTGTTTAAGCTTTAATGAGGTATTTCATGTTTGTTTAAACATCTAATTTATTATCTTATCTTTATACAGGGGAATTTCATATTTGATTTTTAATTTATTTTATTTGTTTATTTGTTTAGGCTTGACAAAGTGGGTATTTGATCCTTAAAGCTTAAGTGAGTATTTAATTTCATATGCTGAAAAGGTCATTATCTCAAGTTCTTGATATTTGGTAAGGTTTCTTCTCTTTCATGTATTAATTATTGATTTTACATTACAAATTTGATAATTTGAGAATTTGGGAATCTAGATAGCATTTTTAATAATGAATATGTGATTGTTTGTTGTATTTGTGTAGGATATTTGTGCACTTGTGCTGACGAGTGATGGATAAATACTTTAAAAGAATAATGATGTGAGTTCTAGTTCTACTGCTTAGGCTGTCATTGATAGGTCTGATAAGAGCTTCCTAGTTCTAAAAAAGTTGTATTGAGACTAAGTTTGATCCAAAAACTCTTCCAGCAAATCCTGATTACGTAAGTCAATCAAGGAGTATCATTAAAAGAAGATACCTAAATTCGGATTCATGAGTCGGTTTAGGACCATTACATTTTCATTTGTTTCAAGGACTTTGCACGTGACAAAGTTTCATTTTCAATTTTTTTGAATAAACGGACAAGTTCTTCATTTCCATAAAAGAGTCATGAAGCATTTCCTTTTAATTATGTTTTGTTCATTTATCTTTCTCTTTTCAAACTACTCAAATCTACGTCATTTCTTCAAGTTCACAACCAAGGGTGTATCAGTTGAGTTAGTAGACGGTATGAAAGATAATATTACACACGGATTCAAACCCAACTAGGTGCATGGGTGGGGGAAGGTTTACGGGGAAAAAATCTTTTTAAGTTCACTATCACAATCGGTCTTTGCCTCAGTCCACAATCGATTCTCTTCCATTACTCTATGTGTGCCTAGAACCTGCAAGTGGATGGTAGACAATGGCTTTAGCGGTTATCGTGTTAAAAATATCTTCCATTAAGTCTCATTCAATTTTCTCTGTGATCTCCAACTGATCTCATTCCAACGATCTTGGTGAATAAACATCAAGTTGCTCTTATCACACATAATCTTTAATTTCAGGTGAGCATAAGAATAAAAGATTATGTGTGATAAGCCAACTTGAGCGGATTTAACAACTCCAACCTAACAGAAGATTCTGGCAGGATGGGCAATCCTAGCTCAGGTTTTGCATTGGTCATAAACATCAATTTATTTATCCAAGTTCCATCCGACAAACCAGTTGGAGGATAACCAACCAACAACGACGCTGATTTGGGCACTTGGACTACCTAAATAAGAGGAGACTACACGATCAGCTTCGTCATGGGCAGACTAATGATTTTCAGGTTGGAGGGTTAGATAGTACATGGCAAAGGATTCGAAAATCGGAGTGGTCACATGTCTCAGGATTGATAGGACATGGAAAAGGATCCAGAAATCAGATTGGTCACACGTCTCGGGTTGGATAGGACATGGCAAAGTACCCAAAAATTGGATTGCTCACAAGACAAGCAGAGTTTCCAACCGATGAGTAGCGATAATCGTGTCTGTCTTTAAACATGTAAAGCCTAATTATGATGTAAATCTATGGATGGAATCCAAGTTGAAAAGATTTTCTCAGCCGAAATGAAGGACACAAGTTGAGGAAGGTAGAGAATGATTAACTGGATGAGCTCAGATAATGGAGATTCTACAGATCTATTTGATATCGCAATGAAATCTTCATGGATGATGAGAAGGAGGCCCCCATTTGTGCCTATAGTCATCATTGAGAATATATATTTCTCCGGCTAACAGCTTAGCTTAGCTAGGCAGCCTAGTTGCAATAAGCAGCACAAATAAACAGTCACTTGTCTCCCCCAGCCTGCATGAAATAAAACCATTCAATATCTAAACTTAC
>QNQO01002650.1:0-98433 GCA_003290165.1 Berberis thunbergii | reverse complement strand
TTCCTTCCTTCCTTGATTCTCTTATCTTCCTTCTGCTATTCTTCCTTCTCTGGTTTCTTCCTTCTTCTGTTCATCTGTTCTACACTTGTACTCTCTACACTTCAAATTCATATTATCATCATCGATTCATCGCAATTCATATTATTCTTTTCACAAATTTTTCTGATATGGCTAATGTAAAATCTCGATCCCCATGGTTTGTGCCAACTTCAAATCAATGAACTAGTGAAGTTCCGGCTAGCAGTAGTCCCCATGTTCTGTTTTGAAATCTGATGTAAATCACTGCTTTTGAACTCTGATTGTGAACATTTTTTTAAGCTAATAAGCCTAATATCATGTGATTCATGATCTGTTTTGGTTGAAATCATACGATTTTATTTTTTTAAGCCTAATATCATGTGATTCATCATTCATGATCTGTTTTTTTTTTATACTTACAAATTTTGTTTATATATTTTAATCTTTTCAGATGAGACCGCGGAAGAGTCGCGATGCTGATAGTAGAGACCCGTGTTGGGTGCATGGCGAGAAGATAGATGGTCCAAACAATACTACTTATGTGAAATGTAATTATTGTAGTCAAAGAGTCTGTGGGGGAATAAATAGATTGAAGCATCATCTAGCGAAGACACGTAAGGACACAAAAGCTTGTCCTGATGTACCAAATCATATCTATCTTGAAATGAAGGATTTGCTTGCGTTTGGTGCGAGGCTAAAGGTGATTAAAAGACAAGACTCTGCGTTTCTTGTTAATAGGGGTTCATACTATAGAGGAAGTGTGGATGAAGAAATGGGTTCCAACCGTTCCATTCCTACGGATGCTCATGGACCTCGTTCTACAACTTCTACTCCTAGTATTGGTCGTGGTCGTGGATCCGACTGTTTATCTGATGGCATAGTAAGGGGTCTGATGGATAGGTTTGTGGTGGATACTGATGATTACACGAATCCAACTAGACCTACACAAGAAATGAGATCTGACACAGTCAATGCGAAAGAGCATAGAAACCAAGTTTGTTTAGACATTGGACGCTTCTTTTTTGAGAATGGGATTTCATTCAATGTTGCCAGTAGCTCTTCTTTTGCAAATATGCTTTTGTCAGTTTCAAAATATGCTGCTCACAATAATGGACGTTGTGTGAAACCACCATCGGCATATGAGCTTAGTACTTGGATCCTCAAGAAGGAAGTGGAATCAACGAATGCGATAGTCGAGGTTGTGAAAAAGACTTGGCCTAGAACGGGAGTTACAATAATGTCTGATGGTTGGAAAGACATGAGGGGTCGCCAACTCATTAACTTTCTCGTGAATAATCCTGAAGGAACTGTGTTCCTTAAGAGTGTTGATGCCTCAGATATTGTCAAGGATGCAAATGCATTGTTTCAGCTTCTTGATGAGGTTGTTGAGGAGGTGGGGGAGGAGAATGTGGTACAAGTTGTTACTGATAATGCAGCTAACTACAAAGCTGCTGGAAAGAAGTTAATGGAGAAGAGGAAACACTTGTACTAGACACCATGTGCAGCGCATTGCATAGATTTGATGCTTGGGGACTTATTTGCTTTGCCTACACTTGCCAATGCTTATCGCAAAGCTAAGAGAGTAAGCAATTACATATACAACCATGGTTGGGTACTTGCTTTGATGAGGACTTACACAGGGAGAGATTTGGTTCGCCCGGCACCTACTAGGTAAATTAGCAATATATACTTTAAGATTACTTTATATGTTCATTTCATATACACTTTTAAAGTTTTAAATTTTTAATATACACAATACACTTGCCAATGTAGGTTTGGAACGGGATGCTTGACTCTTGCAAGTATTAAGAAAAATAAACTTAAGTTGGAGGAAATGTTTACATCTCCAAAGTGGGGAAGGAGTTCATATGCTAAGCAGCTTGAAGGAAAAGCCGTAAAGAAAATAATATGTCGGGATAACAATTTTTGGCCCGGCATCACTTATTCGTTGAAGGCTACAGAACCCTTATTCCATGTCTTGAGGATTGTGGATTCAGAGACCGTTCCTGCTATGGGTTTCTTGTATGATGCAATGGATAAAGCAAAAAAGGAGATCGCATTGACTTTGAACAATGAGCTTGCCATGTACAAGGAAATATGGGATATCATTGATAAGAGATGGGATAACCAATTGCAAAAGGACCTTCATGCTGCAGGTCATTATCTCAACCCGCAAATGGAGTTTGATGTTTTCTCAGACCTTTTTGAGGTTAAGAGAGGACTTTATAATTGCATGGATAAGTTGCTTTCAGTGGAAGATAGGGACATTGTGCATTCACAACTTGATCATTATCTACAGCAAGGAGGATTATTTGGTAGACCTGAAGCAATTAAATCAAGGCACACTCGTACTCCAGGTAAACTTGTATTTATGTTATAAATTGATTTTGATTATTATTTTTCTTTTCACTAAATATGTTTCTTTTAAACGCTATACTTGTAGGTGGTTGGTGGGGAGCTTTTGGAGATAGCGTGCCTGAGTTGAAGAAATTTGCCATTAAAGTTTTAAACCTTACTTGTTCATCATCAGCTTGTGAGCGGAATTGGTCAACTATTAATCATGTAAGTAATATTTTTTGCAATGTTAAATTGTTAATACTTTGTATTTCTTTAAACCTATTGTTTGTTACACGACTTACATCTTACATGTTTGGTATGTATTTGTTAATAATATACATCTTACGTTTTTGGTAGGTGCATACAAAGAAAAGAAACAGATTGGCTACAACAAAACTCAATGCCTTGGTATATGTTATGTATAACAAAAAATTGCATGCTAAAAGTTGATGATGGGTGGACAAGTCAAAGTTAATGAAGATGCACCATTTCCATTAGATTCAGCTGCGGTTGATAGTGACAATGAATGGCTAGTGGATCCAGATCCTGAAGTTGAACCCTCTAATGGTGCCGGTGGAAATGGTGATGTTGGGAATCCACCTGAGCCACCTCATCCTCAAGGGCTAGTGGTTTCAAACCCTTGTCCCGAAGCTCAATGGTATCAAAATCTTGATGAACTTGATGTTAATGCTATTAGGCTTGATGGGGATAATAGTAGAAAAAACAACCAATCAAAGAAGTCTAATGCACCTGGATGTTCAACAAGTGAAAAAGGTTAGATATTTACTCAATTTTATGATTTCATTTAATTGTAATTTGTAAATGTAATATGTTAAAGTGTTCCACACTCTAACTGACGTAGGAAAAGCCCCGATGAACTTGAGGGACGAGGAGGAACAAGAAGATGAAGATCTGCATCTGCTGCTGGAGCGTGACAATGAGATAGCTGAAGGATATGATCCTCTCAGTAGTGATGATGAGATGGAAGACGAGGACTAGGATATATTCAAATTGATTACTATGATGCAACTTTCATTACTATGAGTCTGATATGCAACTTTGATTTTTGATTGTGTTTGATGGTGTAATGGATTACTTTAATCTAAGACTATGTCTAATATGCAAATTGATTACTATGTCTATGTTATTGTCTTCAGTTATATATGGATGAATCACAATGATAGGAAACATATTGTGCACTATGTTATTCAAATCAATTAAATTGTTTACATTGTTTTCAATCATATAACAAGTGCGTACATCGTACATTACATCTTAATGCAACTTATTTGATTCATCCAGAAAATCCCATTCAGCTTGAAAGAAGGTGTTGAGGTTGAGGACTTGAGGAGGATTTGTTTGACACTTTGGCTGCTTGGTAGCTGATGTTGTGGCTGGCTGTAGGATCAAGTAAGGTAACTCCGTAACTTCATACTTTAAAGTTGAGTCTCCAATTCTTTTTCACTGCAAATTGTAACAGATATTCAGATTTCAGGTATGCATTATGCCAAAAGATAATATATACATAAAACAAACTCAAGTTATTTTCTTGATTTGATTGATGATGCTTCTTTTGTTTTGTTTTTTTTTTGTAATTTTTTACTATTTTTTTGTCACTTTCTATGAAAAAACGCTTCGCTTCGGAAACAGCTTGACCGCTTCGGCTTCGAAAAATCGCTTTTTTAAAACATTGCTTCCAAGAGCATGGAGTGCCTTGTACATATGCTTTAAGAGCTCTCTCTTTAATATACTCAAAAATGAATATCTGATGAAGATGCTTTGCATAAAGGGCAATGATGGTAATAGATGATAACAAGAAATATTGTTTGAAGAAATTAAAAGCTTTCAAGTATCTTACGAATGTCCCAGATAAAGGTACTTGCGACTCCTATCAAGTATTCAAGTATCTTAAAGCTTCAAGTATCTTACTGAAATTAAAGCTTCAAGTAGCGTCTTTTGTTCCCTGCAACCTTGCCAATGGCGCTTGCATCTTCCATGGCTGGTGATGCCTGCCAAATTAACAAACCGGGGGAGCATAGATATCAGAGGAAAGTTCATATTTGTATTCAAATTAAAGGGCTTTTGATACATAGAAATTAGTAAAAACCTCGTTATTCCTTGGTATATTGAGGCACCTCTCGAATACTTGCTACTTTTCCTACAAGACAAAATAATAACACATTCATTATATTCACCAAAATGCAGTGAAATACAAGTAAGCAATAAAAAAAAAATTAAATTATACCTTCTCAAGTGAGAAACAAATTCCTGCCTACTCATGTTCTTCATGCTTTCTAGTTCCTCTTGGTAATTCTCCAACTGTTTAAAAACAAACAAGGATACCAATCAGTAACCTTAAGTTCCAAACATATAATAAACGATATATCAGCATGTTAATTCGAACAATATATATGTTACGCCGAGAAATTGATGTAGGTCGAGGACCCCAATACTTCAGTGTTGTTAAATCATAAGCTCTTGCAGCTTTCTCCTCCATATCATAACCCCCTAATCAACAATGGAGAATGATTTTATTTAATTAATTAATACAAAACACAATAGATAAAAGTTGTAATCAAACATTAAGTGAATGGTTAGAGATTTTACCAAGATAAACTGTATAGTGTGATTTGATTTGAATGGCATCAAGAACAAGGAAGAACGTCACAAACAATAATTAGTGAGTACTAGTCAGAAACTTACAAGACAGAAAAAGACAAAAATACAACATTGAAAATGAAAAAAAAAACTCCAAAGAGTTGCTCCAAGTTTCTTTCTAATTTCATGAACAACCAACCTTGCCTCCCTTTTCCTGGTTTGACCTTCCTTCTTGCAGCTGTTATCCCAAAGATGTGCCTCATATCTACCAGTCCATCTATGTTTGATTGTGATGAAGAAAAAATGGATCAAAACAAAGCAAAATTTAAACCAAAAATTTCAACCCAACAAGGAGACATGAAAATGGCAAGGTAAGGTAAATCATACACAAAAACCAAGAGGAAAAAAAAAACATCATGGAAGAATGAATGAATGAATGAAATGATGATAGGGAATCCCCAAAAATACAAAAAACAAAAAGGTAAAATAAATTAAAGACCACCAGGTTTTGAACACAGACCTTGTTAACACCTATACACTAGTGATGTCCTCTGACCAAATGTGTCTATGGAACTTCCTGTGAACTGGTTGTTTCTGTCCCGCGCACCCTTCCTTCCTGACCCTCTCTTCTTTGTTGTCTCCATAGCCACCACACATTCATTTCCTCCTCCTCCAGTTGGGGAAATTTGCTGGGGTGGGGGTGTTGTAATACAACTTGATTGAGATCCAGGACTCATTGACAAGCTAAGTGACTGCAAAATCTCCATACCCCATTGCACAGACTGACCATAACCTCCTCCTTCATCACCACCCACTATGAACCCCCCATCCAACTTTTGCTCCATTTCTTGACAATAATTCCTTGAAACCCAGTTCCTAAAACCTCCTACCCCATCTTCAGACACTTGAGGGAGTGAGGGATTGCAAGCAACAAGATGGTTTTCCTTGGTGGTGTTGTGGTTATCTAGTTGTGCTTGGTACATTTCATGGTTGGTGAGAGTTGAGAAATAAGGGTGGTGGTGGTGGTGTTGTTGGACCTTAATCTGATAATGTGCAAGACAATTTTTTGTGTGAATGGAAACAACTCTCACCAATTCAAAGAAGCAAATAACTAAGTGGAACTGAACCATATTTATTTATTTATTTATTTATTTATTTATTTTTTATTTATTTAAGGATAGAGGATTCAACCTGCAAACTCCACATCCATCACAGTGAAATTGCTTCTTTGAAACCTGAAACCCAAACCAGATTGTCAGCTATGTAAATTGTTCATTCCTGAAAAAACTAATACTGCTTCTAAGTGAATGTCTTAAAACCAAATGTTGCCTAAAGAATTGTAAGGTGAGTAGAAAGGCAGATTCTACAGTTTTCACAGGAGGAACAATCTAGATTACAGAAACATAAGAGCAATCATGAGAGAAACTACACACACATTATAGAGGCTGTATAATCAATTATTGATGTGTACTAAAAGAGATGACTTTTGCTTGCTATAAATTATATGCACTGTCCAAATTTTCATAGTTAAAATGAATTTAAATCTTAAGAGTAGTCCACTTTTCATATTAAATCGAAGTCTAAAGCTTAAATTTTCCCAACCATGGATACAACATATTGCTATTGAGGCCAATTGAGTATATGTTTCTTGTTTCATTACCTCTTTTGCAATTAAGCTAAAAAACATTTAAACCAATTAAGCTAGAATACCCAAATGATCATGCTCATAACAATACAAACAACAGACATGGCTAAAGAAGACTATAGAGTAAATCATGTTGATGGTCTATACATAGTAGCAGACTCAAATCCCTCCAATTGAAATGTTCCATTGTACATAATAAACATTAGTGCTTAACAAAAGTCTCAAAAATTAAAGAAGACCCTATACTCACCAAGTAGTTCTTCTACCGCTTCTTCAATAGCAAAGGACCAACATTATCTCCAGTGTCTTTGTTGTGTTTCACATGAGTTCCATCACATAGAGGAAATGTACCCTGACCTCCAACAGTTGCCAAACACCCCAACTAGAATCTCACCCATATGTTTCACAATCCAATGAGGCAATGAACAAAGACAGGAATGAGAGAATGTTGAATAGCTTACCTGTTGTTTTGAGTGTTATCTTAGTCTTCTTCTTCCCCTCTTCAGAAATCGGGCTCGAGAAAAGAAGAAAGTGATTTCTAGTGTTTGTTTTGCTGAAAGAAGAAAAAAAAATAAGAAGAAGAGATCAAAAAAAAATCAAACTGTTTTGTTTTGGTTTGCAGTGGAATTTCAACACTATCCTCAAAAAGTATATTTACTAAATTACATTTTTGATAAAACTAATAACCAGTCATGAACATCATCTTCATTGTACTCATCTTCCTTTATATATTTCACATAAATCTTACCTGAACATCATCCTCATAGTTTCATTTTACATGGGTATTCCAACTTCTGTATCATAAATTTTCTTTCTCCTTGCTCATAACATATTTGAATTGTATTATTCTGAACATGAACAAATCTCAATATTTCAACATTACTGAAGTGTCTCTAAGGACAAAAATTAAAGCTTTCCAGCATATACATTCTAATCTTAGAATAGCTTAAACCATCCAAGTAGCTAAACCCAGTAAATGAAGTTGTAAATTCCCAACTACTACTCTAAATATATTCACTTTCCAAGAAAGGAAACACCTCATATACAATATTTTAATACTGAGACTAACTAGAACCCTAAACGGATGACAACCTAATTCAATTCAAGCAAAAGTAAGGATCCTCAAATAAAAATAACTTTCCAAGACATCAAAATTTCCCAAGTTGAAAACCCACTCACAAGAATCATGATTGAAGTTGAACAACAGAAGAAAAAACTCAACTTGATTGTAATGAAATAACCGAAGATAAAGCCAAGAATGAAAACGAAGCTACCTTGTGATCTCCTCCACTAGTTGCAAACCTGATGCCACCAGGTTGAATATCAATGGAGAAAATCTGCATTCCTTCATGCCTAACCCAACCTGGCTTCTCTGCAATCATCTTTGCTTCTGGGTATCTAAAATCGCACTTATTTTTCACTCTCCCTGCACTCAAAGAACAAAAGGGTACTCAAATCCCATGGTTTGGGATCAAAATGGGAAATGGAGTCATCAGAGAAAAACTTATAAAGGACAAATTTGTGTGGGTTTTTGAAGGATTTTGTTCTCTTGAAACAGATCTGAAGAAAAAGGATCTTACCTGGAAGGAGATCTGAACCAATTTGATGTTCTTCTTCAGCTCGATTCTCTCAAGATCTAAAGAAGAAGAAGGAGAAGAAAAGTTTGAGAATCTGCTTCGGTTCTTCATCTTCTTCTTTAGTTCGTCCTTCTTCTCCTCTGCGCCAAACCTCTCTCTAATTTAGGTCGAAATTTTTTTCGCAATGACCGCGCAAACTGATCTATGTCAAAATAGCAAATTTTTTTTGCCAATTTTTCGCAATGACAGCGCCAAATTTTTTCCCCAACTTTTTTTGCCAAAAGCGATAGAGCGCGAAATCCACTCTCCCCCATTTTTGCCAGAGCGCGAAATCACTCTCCAAATCAGTCACTCGCAGGAGCGCGGCACGTGCAAAATGATTTAGTTTAGCAACGGTTTTTGGCCGTGGCTAATGCACCCATGGTTTAGAGCCGTGGCTAACTATTTTTGTAGCCATGGTTTTAGGCCGTTGGCCACGCTATCCATGGTTTATGGTCGTGGCAAATAAACCAATGGCTTAGAGCCATGGCCACCTCCCATAGCTAAACAAGCATTTTGGTGTAGTGCTAGTTCGTTATGCATGGACCACGACAATCGAGGAAGTGGGAGCCTAGTCAGCGCTTGTCCGCTGATGACGACGACTCACCAAAAGAGCATTGCCCTCTAACAGACAAGGATTGGGAAAACTTAGTCAGTCATCGACTAATGACGATGGCTTTCGTTGCTCGACACCTAATCTACCACGCGAGGGTAATGATAGGCCAATATATGATGACACTAACCCGCCAAACAATCAACGCTCCCCGGAAGATAATAGTCTTTGGAGCATCTCAACCCAGTCTACGACGCACAGACAAAAACGACTCATTGACAAATGAAAGCATGCGAAGGCAGTCAATACAATTTAACTAACAAAAAGAGGCATTATGCTCGGTAGTACAAATTCTACAATCTACAAAGCATCTAAAGAAAACCCAAAAGTACAGGGAAAAAACAGTACTTTAATTCAAAAAATTGTTTTCCTGCCTGAGAAGGACGTTACAATTATTTCAAGGAGAGACAACCTCCTCAGCAACTGGCCTTACAGAACTAGAACCTTTCTCTCGAGAAATCGGTCCAAAAGCAGCCCTCCTGTAACCGAAAAAGATCAAGATCAACACCAAGACGCTCCTCTCTGATTAGCTCCAATAGCTCCAATCTGCCCCAAATAACCTCTGACGAGATCAATGGCCTCCGTCTCGACATATCAAAGTCCACCACATCTACCAAGACAATGTAGTGCGAACGCTCTTCCGACAACAAGCGTTCAGCCTCACGAATGCGGCGAAACCCCTCGTTAATTGCATAGTCTAGTTGCCCTCGCTCGACGACCCATATGTCTCCGCCTGCCTTCTTTTAGTTTATTGGGCCTCCAGTTCAGCCCTCCTCCGCCCCAGCTCAGCATAGGTCAACACCAAATAAGACTTGGCCGCCCTTCGATGAGATCTTATGCCCAAAACTCGCTTCAGTGGCAGAAACAATGGCCCTCATGGCTCCCAAGTTCGCGACAGTACTAGGACTCTGCAGCTGACCAGTCAAAAAGTCCACTCAGTTGATGGCATTTGAATATGACATCCACAAGTCCACAAAGGCTTACTCCAAAACAAAAACTTGCCCACAGGCTTTTGGATGAAGCACGATAGAGTTGTACGGCTAAAGGGCAAGAATGATTATCTCGGGACTATAGTGACACGAAGTATCAACGCGTGGTCCAATTTCCTCCACTAAGTCAACATGAGGAGTGACAACATCAAATGGCAGGCGACGACCCCCCGAGGTCGCCGCCTGGATAGACCGCGACAGCCCAAAGGGAAAAGTCGCGCAGTCAGAAGGTTGTCTCCTTGGAGCAATGACAGGAGGCACATTCACCTCCAATTCAGCAAGCCTAGTCGGGCTAGGCAGAGCCAGGCTTATCTTCTTTGAACGATGATTAACAACCCTTTTAACCGGTGAAACCGGCACGACGAGGGAACCGTGAGAACACCGCAGGAACCCGCTGCGCACAACGTTGCTTGGCATTACAACCTCCTTAACATGCGTCAAATGAAGCTTGAGGAATTCCCTCTCTATTCACCTCTCCTCCTCAGTAAGAGACAAAACAACAAACTTCCCTGAAACAAAGGAGTGACGTCAAAACCAGCATCGCATCAGGATTACAAAAAATATATAAGCCAGTGGCAAAAAAACTCATGAATATCATACTGGAAGTATCGGGAAACTCTACGACTCCCAAGCTTGTAGTATTGAAAATCCACCGAAGCCAAGAACCAATGCTTCTCTCAAGGCTCAATGCCATCCGCCTCCAAGCGTAGACAAGCAGAGCTGTTCAATATGTAGAGGCCCCTGGGGTCCAACCGAGTAGTGGTTATGTAATGAATCACTGCCATGGTCAAACGAAGGCCGACGTCATGTGCCCTCAGAAGAATCGCAAGTAGAATCTTGAACCCGCTCGACACCATCTGAGCGGGAGGCATGTAAAAAAAAAACCAGATGTCATCTGGCACTGAAAATTGGAGCCCTGACTCAAACATACCCCCGTGCAAACTTATGTACCCCTGAGGGGGTGTAATGGGAGCCACGTCACTGAACACGAGAATGATTTCAAAATCCCTTGGATTCAGTATAAACTTCTAAACTTGATCAACTCGGTTTGATCTACTAGGCTACCCTCGAAGAGCTTGAGGTAAGTGAAGGACAACAGATCCTTGGAAGAAAGTACCTCATTATCTTACATCGATAAAAATAAACAAATCGAATTTTACAGCAGCACTATTGCTTGAAGCAACAATACAGATAACATTTAAAAAATCCACCACAAAGCAACAAATATTTATAGGGAAGACAAATCGCACATACTATCCTTAAGCAGTCACGTAATCATTAATATCATGCACCGCTTGAGACAAGCGCTTTGAGTTCAATCATCACGACGGTACAATTGTTTTTTTCAAAAAGTTAGTGGACCGACTGAGTGCCCCACTTACTTGGGGAGTAGCTAATGATACACCAAAATGGTGACAACCCTGAGCCATACACACTCATGATGATCTCGAGGAATTACGTACCCTAGCTTCAACACAACACTAATCCGGCCAAGCCCGCCCAATGCAGTCTGCCAAACGGACCCAAACTCCTACAGCTTGCTAAGCCCACGCGTCTCACAACAATCCTCAATACCCATAAGCCCTATTAAGGCAAGTATCTAGAGGATCAGCTTTAGACAGACAATTACAGCAGCTATTCGCTTCTGACTAGGAAGCAAATACTAGAGTACATATCACACAGGGAAACATCCTCTTACGGATTACCCTCAGATAGGGAAGATAGGGCTAACATGAAATTTCTCCTCTACACACGAATCCTAATTATAAAAAAGATCTCCACAAAGATTTCCTTCCTAAACTATGCCATCGATGGCCTGGTAGACTAGGACTCCTGCAGTACTATAAATAAGAATGAGGTTGGTAAGCTAAGGTACGTTACAAATTCCTTTTTTACTGATGGAGATTTTATTACCTAAATTAATAAGTTAATAAACCCTACTTGTAATACCGCATGTGCACGGCTGTCTAACTAGTAGACAATGGCACATACTGGTCGATCCCACGAGGATTGACAAGGCAGTCGAATTCTAGGACTTATTTAAACTAATTTAGAGTTGGGGTTACAGCAGATGTAAATTACTAAATTAAGAAAATGAAATTGAACACTTAAATATTAAACTGATAAGGATGATAAGAGAGTGGACTGAGATTCGAATCCACCACAGGTTCTTTGAGATTTGTGTAATCCAAATTATTGTTTTCAAGAATCAACCACGACTAATCTAAAGATTAATCTAAGTCAACAATTGATTTCAGCAAAGGCATAAACCCCTAGCATTGCATGTCTTTCTATGGCACACACAATCACAGATTTATTTTAACTAATTTTAACCCCTAGCATTGGATGTCCTTTACAGCATACACAATCACAAATTCAAATTAATTGATTAAAGCAAGCTTCAAATATCAATAAAGAAAACTTCTAACTACAAATTAGTCTAGATAATTATTCCTAATATAATCGGTGAAAGCAAGTTATTGAAATTCATAAATCATTTGTGTTTAACATTCAAGCATATAGAAAACAGTAAATTTAGATACAACAAACTCTAAGAAACCCTGCGGTTTCATCTTCGCCTCAACGCGAGGTCTAGAAGATCATGGTGGATGACATCATAGCACTGTATAGGTGGAATCCATCAATTCCTGCACGAACATGTGATGCGAAGGGCTGCAAGTGTACTATGGTGGTACAAAAAGCAAGTGTCCGAGGTGCAAATAATCAAATGAGTTGGTCCCGCCTTTTCTTCCTGCGCCTTCGTCTCTAGTGAGCCACATCGCTCCCTGTGTTGCATCCTCTTCACTTCTTGCGAGCTCGTTCTTCTTCGGTTAAGATCACCTACAATAAACAAATATGCTGAGGGAGACACAAGAGAGAGAATAAAATATGAATGGAAGAGAAGCAGGGGTAGTGCTCCCTGTTTGTTGCTCCTGTCTCGGTGGTGGTGTGTGAGATGCTCCGGAACCTGCAAAAGAGAGGGAGAGATGTAAACAAAGAGAATGAGATATGAGATGGGAGAGAGAGGGACGAGAGAAGGAGAAAACAGGAAGAATGAGCAAATAGGAGCAGGGGTTGTGCTTTGTTGTTGTTCCTGTTCTTCTGCTTCAGTGCGAGAGAAGTGGTGGTGGTGCATGGTTTGTTCGTAATGAAGGAGCATAAAGAGAGAAGAAGAGGAGGCAGAGAACGTGGAAAGGAGAAGAATAGGGATGGTGATGATGGCGAGATGAAACGGGGGATGGTGTGGGCGGTGGTGTTATTGTGGTTTGCGACAGAGGATGGCAAGTGCAATGGCGGTGAGGGTGCACTGGATGGTGGTCATGTGTGGGGCTGTTCATCAATCGGTAGTGGACGGTGAGGTTGTTTGGGACAAACAAGGTTGTTGCTCTCTATTTTGTGAGTGAGAGATGGGGGCCGGGGTGACAGTGAGATGGTGGTGATGGCGAGGTGAGGTCACTGCCGATCCTTCTATCGAGCTAGGATCACCGGCAGGGTAGATTGGCGTTGTGGCTGGAAAAGAGAAGATGAGGCCTCCCAAGAAAGGGGAGAGATGAAGACTAAATAGTTTTTCTCTATTTTCCTAGGTTGGGTTTGGGCTTTAGGTTAACTTTTGGACTTGGGATTAGGTAATAAGTGAATTTGATTTATTTATGTAAGGTCTAGGCATGTGATATTTGACTTGTCACCCGTTACTTTGTACCGCCATTTGAACCAACCAATTGATCATTCTTCAAATTGTCGCCTTAACGCGATTTCATCGTTTACGTTCAAGTTCCTACAAAAACATGAAAATGAAATAATTAAAATAAAATATAATAATCGAAACACTATCATATATAAATTAAGGTGTATATTATGTAATATTATGTGAATATCAAACACCCCGAAACTTATATTTTGCTAGTCCTCAAACAAAACAATAAAAATAAAATTCTAACATCACTTTCGTAGGAATCATCAGATGCATTTACCTTAAACGTGCACCAAGGCTTTAAACCGCTAAATTACCTCTAGTGGACGAGTTATAGTCTCGTGCGGGTTTCTAGAAATGTTACCCACAAACATTATGACTCAATAAATTTCTAAACATGGTAACTTGATTACTCGAAATATTATCCTCTGAGTAATAATCTAATTGCCAAAATTTCAGAAAACAACTAACAGTGTCACAATAATATATCAAAGAGTCTAACAACGATTTAATAATACCCAAAGGTTAAATAAATTTCATCAATTATTCTCAACTCGAAGTGTGTGTGTGTGTGCATGGCCTTATCAACATAACTTTATTTTTTCTCAGTAAAGATACAACTAGATAAACCTTTGAATAGTACGCTTCGACTACAAATCTCTCTTGTCACTCAGAGATTGGCTAGTTATCACTCAGTTTATATGTGAGAAAGACAATAAATTATGGAAACAGAAACATCTAACATATAATAATCATGAAAAACAGACTTTAAAAATAATGAAATGAATATGATCTCATGGACATGAATATCAATTACTTTGAGAATGTTGAATCATACACCATAGTTATTGTCTATTTAATCTCCGCATCTATGAACCAGACCTTTACATAAGATCAGTTCGGTCTTTATTAGGTTGTAATGAGGCTAAGATTTTGGCTAACAAGAATGAAAAATGATACGAGAAATTTCTATGAGATGAATACACCCTTTAATAACACACGTGGGGGCTCTGAAAAATAAACCAATGTTGTACACCATTACTTTTTATTCCTTCGAAATTCTTCTTCATTTTATTTTAATTAACATGCTTTCCCCTTCTGCACAATGAAACATTTTAGTCCCGAGGATTCATGGAATATTTAATTTCAAATCTTTTTTTTTATTTTCCCACTCCAAAATACATCAACCACACACATTCTCAGAGACATTGGGTAAGGATAAAAATAATATGGGATATTACTCCATAATTGGAGTAGGTAATGGAGATGGGGGTTAGCAAAGAAAAAGTCTATTTTAAAGGCTCAAAGGGTTGCGAATGGATATTTTTCATTAGGTAGGCTAAAAGGCTAAAGAACAGTTCAAAGAAAAAAAATTGCCTATATCACTTCTTAAGCTCTAGTCGGTATTATGACATCTCAACTAAATAAATCAAGAAGTTCTAGTGTAATAATTCAATTTTAACAACATTATCAAAACAATCAATAAAAGAAATAAGAATAATGTGATCATCAACGAAATAATGCGGATTCAAGTAAAGTCAGAGTTTATTTAATAACTCTCAAGAAAAAAAAAGAATATCTCGAAACTCACATGGGTTAAGTCTCCACTATTATTCTAAGTTTTCTAATTAATATCTTACTGATTAACTTCAAATTATGTTAACTCGGCTTATAGTGCAAGAGTGGTCGAGTCGAAAAATATCATGAAATATATTTAACTTAAAGATAATATTAAACCTTATGCTTTCCTATAGATATATAAAAGTGACAAGTGAAAGCATGCATTTCTCAAATTTAAAGGCATACTTGAAAGCACATTCTCTTCTTTGGAAAGGAGCTTAGATTTTGAATGCATTTTCAAATCGAAAAATTTCCACACAGTCATAATTAACTATGTATTCAATGGAGATTGAGTAGAATACAATAGTCAATTGTGAAATACTTTTTAGTTCAAAATTTTTGAAGAAGAAGGAAAAACTCATAAACCTCACCCCCAAACATAAATTAAACATTGTCCTCAATGTAAAAAAAAAAAAAATCATGAAAAATGAAGGAAAAGATAAAGACGAGAGTTAGAGGAATATTACCATGGGAATTTTTTACCAATTTCGACGAATCATCCACCATGAATGCTAAAAACAAGATAAGAACTGTGGACTCATCACGATAAATTGATAAAAAAAAATACAGGACTAAAATAAATGTCAAATGAAAAAATTACATGCGTCAGTTGTAAGTCAAAATTGTTACGGAGCTAACGAGTATGAGTGGAATGCAATTAGAAATAACTCGAAAATCAATCCAAACTAACCATAATGACACAACCGAAGCTGGGCTGCCTCCCAAAAGCGTTTGGTTTAACGTCGTCAGCCCGACAAAATATGTAAAGTACCCATAAGGCCATGGGTAGAAGAGAATAGTTCCTCAATCTGAGTACACATGATCCTCTAATAACAACACATCAACCTCTACTTCTGATGTAGGCATCTCTAAGAATGGTTTAAGACGTTGATCATTGACTTTAAAAGCACAACCATCCTTGGGATCAACAATCTAAACAACCCCATGTGGAAACATTGTTTTCACAGTGTAAGGTCCAGACCATCGAGATCACAATTTGCCAGGAAACACCTTTTGGAAATGTTAAAAGGACTTGCGATGAATGGATTTATCATAAGACACCTTCGTTCTTTCTTTGTAGATTTTAACACTTTGGTAAGCATCATTCCTAATCTCTTTTAACTCATTAAGTTGGAGCTTATGATGTGATCCAGCCTCACCTATATCAAAATTAAAAGTTTTGATAGCCCAATAAGCATGATGTTCTAATTCCACAGGCAAATGACATGCCTTACAAAAAACAAGTCTATATGGAGACATTCCAAGCGGCGTCTTAAATGCTGTCTTATAAGCCCAAAGAGCGTCATTCAGACGTTGTGACCAATCATTACGGTCTGGTCGAACGGTTTTCTCTAAAATTTGTTTAATTTCCCGATTGGATATTTCAACTTGCCCGCTTGTTTGTGGATGATATGGAGTACCTACTTTATGAGTGATGGAGTACTTATTAACTAGCAGTTCAAACGGTCTATTACAAAAATGAGAACCACCATCACTTACAACAGCACGCGGAATACCAAAACGAGGGAAGATATTATCTTTCAGAAATTTGACCACAACCTTGTGGTCATTCATTTTACAAGGTACCGCCTCTACCCATTTGGAAACATAATCATCGGCTAGAAGAATGTAAAGATAGCCAAATGATGGAGGGAAAGTTCCCATGAAATAAATACCACAAACATCAAAAATCTCCACATTGAGAATGTTAGTAAGAGGCATCATATTCCTACGAGAAATGGAACTCATTCGTTGGCATCTATCACATGTAGCACAAAATGCATGAGTGTCACAAAAAATAGCCGGCCAATAAAAGTCACACTGCAAAACCTTTGCAGCTATCTTTTTAAAACTAAAGTGATTTCCACATGCCAGATCATGGCAAAAGGAAATGATACTATGAAATTCACTCTCTGAAACACATCTCTTAATGGCCTAATTAGGACAGTACTTAAATAAATAAGGATCGTCCTTGAAGAAATGTCTGACCTTAGCAAGAAATTTAGTCTTATCTTGTTTAGACAAATTAGAAGGGAGTTGACCTATAACAAGGTAATTCACAATATATGCATACCAAGGTAACTGGGAGATAGCAAGTAATTGCTCATCAGGAAAGGATTCATTCAAGAGCACATCTGCAGTAGATGATTCTACAAGAAGTCTAGACAAATGCCAGCTACAACATTTTTGGAACCCTTCTTGTCCCGAATCTCAATATCAAACTCCTGTAGCAATAAGACCCAACGAATCAAGCGTGGCATAGCATCATTTTTAGAAGAAAAAAAATGTACTTCAGCACTACATAATCAGTAAAAATGATAACTTTGGATCCTAAATCCAATAATGCCTTGCCTAACCATAAAATGACATTTTTCCCAATTCAAGACAAGACTTTTCTCTTCACACCTCGTTAACACAAGGGTTAAATGATGCAAACACTCATCATACGAATCCCCAAACACTGAGAAGTCATCCATGAACACCTCAAGAAACCTTTCTACCATATCCGAGAAAATACTAAGCATACACCTCTGAAAGGTGGCGGGTACATTACACAACCCAAAAGGCATTCTCCGATAAGCAAAAGTCCCAAAAAGGCAAGTGAATGTGGTTTTCTCTTGATCCTCGTGTGCGATGGGGATTTGGTTATAACTGAAATACATATCAAGAAAATAATAATAATCATGCCCAACTAACCTCTCAAGCATCTGATCGATAAAGGGGAGAGGAAAATGATATTTCCTCGTGCCTGAGTTCAACTTACGGTAGTCAATACAAACTCGCCATCCAGTGGTCATGTGGGTAGGCGCTAACTCATTCTTATCATTTGTGACAGTTAGCCCCGATTTCTTGGGAACAACCTGAACTGGACTGGCCCATAAGCTATCTGAAATGGGGTAAATAATACCAACATCCAACAATTTGAGCATTTCGGCTCGGACAACCTCCTTAAGATTAGGATTAAGTCTACGTTGCATTTCACGTGAAGCTTTGGCATTATCTTCCATATGAATATGATGCATGCAAACAGTTGGACTTATTCCTTTAATATCCGTTATAGTCCACCCAAGTGATGCTTTATGTTCTTTCAGAACGTTTAGCAACTTACTTTCCTGTTCAACAGTCAATGTCGATGAAATAATAACATGTAAAGTATTATCAGAACCTAAAAACTTATACTTGAGGGTGTCAGGTAATGGTTTAAGGTCAAGCTTGGGTGGCTTCTCAATCAAAGGGACGGGTGTTGACTCACTAAGTGGAAGGGGTTCCACTTTAGACTTCCATGAATAACTTGGAACCATACTAGGGGATGCATCAAACAAAGCATTCATTTCCCTAATGGAATTATTAATATCGAAGTCTAAACCAGAATGAGTCAAACAAGTCGTTAAGGGATCATCTAAGGCGGACCGTGGAAAGGAATTTTCCACCAAACTCTCAATCATGTCAACCTCATGGATATCCTCGAACTCGGGAGGTTGTTGACTAACATTAAAAGCGTTGGAGTTCAACGGTCATGTTTCCAAATGACAATTTCATAATTCCATTCATGAAGTTAATAATGGCATTGGATGTGGCCAAAAATGGTCGACCCAAAATGACTGGAATGTGACTAGAGGGATTGTGAACAGGTTGTGTATCGAGAACTATAAAGTCCACAAGGTAATATAATTTTTCAACCTTGACAATCGCATCCTCTATAACACCACAGGGGACTCTAACAGACTTATCTGCCAATTGCAGTGTTACTCTAGTCGATTTTAACCCACCGAGACTTAATTGTTCATAAACAGAATATGGCAATAAATTAACATTCTCCCCTAAATTCAATAATGCCTTATCTATCATATGATCACCGATAATACAAGAAATAGTCGGGCAACCAGGATCCCTATACTTAGGCAGGGTTCTGTGTTGAATAATTGAGCTCACTTGCTCTGTGAGGAATGTTCTCTTTGGCACATGTAGCTTCCGCTTATGTGTGCAAAAATCCTTCAAAAACTTGGCATAGCTAAGAACTTGCTTGATAGCATCGAGTAATGGGATATTTGTGTGGACTTGTTTAAAAATTTCTATTACGTCATTTACATTTGTTCCTTTCTTTGCCGGAGCTAATCGTGAAGGAAACGAGGCTCTAGGCAAATAAGATGCCTGAGTGGGGTCAGAGTCAACGGGAGCATCTGTAGAAGGTGAGGCTTTATCAGCCTCCTTGTCAGATGGAGATGCAACCTGCTTTGACTTAGACAGGGATGCATTGACACTCAAATCGAGCACTTGTACTCGATTGTCCACATATTTTCCACTCCAAAGGGTAGTAATAGATTTGACATCTTCATTGCAGGACTCAGATGTACTACCAACTGCGAATCGACCCTTTGGGTTTGGATCAAGTTGACTTGGAAATCTCTCTGGCTCTCTCTCAGAAGAAGACTGAGTAATCTTACACACAACTATCTCAAGTCTATTGAGGGCTTGAGATTGGTGTTGAGTCGTGGCTTTCAACTAAGATATGTCCTTAGAATTCTGCTCAATTATACTTTATGAGAGCTGCAAAAATCGATTAACCGTTTCCTCTAAACTTGATGTGTTGGATGGAGGAACTTGGTTAAGGTGGGGCCTAACAGGGCTAGGGGCTTGAGGAGCCTGGGAGACAACAACAGATCCTTCTTGGTGTGGGCCATGGGCCGAGGAGAGACTTGGATGTTTGGTGAACTCTGAATTGTAATAGTTAGGTTGTGAATTATTGCCAAGTAACCGCATCACATTAAAAGAGTTGACTTGCTGAACATAGTATGCATGATAATCGTTTTGCAAGTCACAATTAGCTATTGAATGACCAGGACTTGAACATGTAGCACAGACTTCAGATGAAGCATTTGCGGGAAGTGCAGGTTGAGTCAAATTCGAAAGTGCATCTATTTTTTGAGCCATGGTCATAAAAACTATCTCTAACTTTGAGGCGGAAGGGGGGTGAACAGATGTATCTCTAATTTCATATATACCGCCCTTACGCCTATCAGACTCCTTTCTCAAATAATCCCATTGCTAAGAATTTTTGGAAAGAGTTTCAAAGAACTCCCATATCTCATTGACACTCATTTTCATTAATGACCCACCACTCGTAGCATCAATCATACGATGGTTTTGAGGGGTTAGACCGTCTTGGAAGTATTGAACTAGCTGCCACTTCTCGAATCCGTGATGGAGACACCTGACAATGAGCTCATTGAACCTTTCCCAACATTCATACAAATGTTCGTCCTCTTTAGATAAATCTCGTCGGAAGGCATTCATTTTATGAATGGGGAAGATTTTTCCTTATCTTTCAAAGAAAACGGAAAGAACCTACGACGGACCGAATCGTCAAAAAAGTTCTGGTAGTTCAGGGTGGCGCAGATGTAGGAATGGCAACGAGGCATATTTGAGCAAATCCATCCCCGCCCCGCATATCCGTTTATCATTTTTTTAAACCATCCCCGCCCCATTTAACCCCCCCCCCCCCCCCCAAAAAATAAAAAAACTGATCTGAGAAAAAAAAAAAAGAATGGAAGAACAACTTTTAATGGGTCTCTTCAGAGATCTTCATCTTCCTCGTTTTTTTTAATCTCTAAATTTTCTTTACATACGTATATATGAAAACAATACATGATGAATTTTGCAAAGGTTTTCGTTCCTCACAATAAACATCATCTATAACCCCATTCTAAACTCTGAAAGTTAACCCAAAAGGGTTCATCATCCCAGACTCAAGATCATTCCCCGTTTAAAAAAACTACAAACAGATTCTCATATCCAGAAACCCTAGAAGCACCAATAAACAAAACTGTTTTTCAGATCCCTACCCCAAGATCCGCACCACCGTCACTCAAGACCAAGTAGATGTCTCAGATCTTTTGTCACCAAGTTATCAACAAACTCTTTTTCCTTCTTTTTCAAAAAGGTCTTCGAAAATGACGGCAATGGAAACACCCTTGGAAATAGCGATATAGCCACCGCTGATCCGGCGTACACCTGCTCACTCGGTTCTAATCTAACTGGTCTCCTCTCCTCCAATCTGATTAGCCTCGGTGCCACCACCTGGTTCTTCTTCTTGAACTCCACCAAATCTTCTCCTCGTTTCAAAATCGCCACCATTCCATCACCAGATCCGGTCGACTCTATGACTCTCCGTCAATCCATCTCATTCTTCTTCATCTTCATTTTTCACATTTACAACAGTAACCACACAAAGTGAGAGTCTGAGAGTGAGAATCTGGATTGGTTTTTGTTTCTCTTCTTTGAAAGTGAGTCTGAGAGTCTAAGAGATGTAAACGAATGGGTAGGTTTTTTTTCTTTTTAAAGGGCCAAGGATATTTATGTAAATTTCATACTTAAACGGATATCCGTGGGGTAAATATGGCCAAATCTGTATCCGCCCTGAGTATTAGACAGATGTTGTTTGGATATCCGTATCCTCCCCGCAACCCGTTTAGCCATATCCAAATCCGCTTCATACGGATTGGGTGGGGCAGCTATCCGTGAAAATCCGCCCCACTGCCATCCCTACGCAGATGTCAAAAAACTTTTTGACATGAAGATAAGGGTCTTCTTTCTCCAAACCTTAAAAAGAAGACAGCAGATGAATAATAGATGGTTTGAGTTCAAAACTATTTGCACTTGTCTCAGGTAAGACAATGCAAGACTGAGCACTACCAGGAAGAGGGGTGAAATAATCTTTAAAGGCCTTCTCCTCAACCATCTTAGTAGATAAGGATGATGAACCTAAATAGGTAATGGGGACTTCAAAGAACTCCTCGAATTCTTGTCGGACAAGTCTACTCTAAGAATCACGCACCCAGATATGCTTAAACTACTGGATAACGAAGTTTAAAGTCAACACTCGTAAACAAACTTCAATTTTGATTTTTTTATTTAAATTTGTTTTTTAAATGCAAGCCTAACCGCTATATCAAGATGACCTAACTCTAAAAAATAAAAACAACGAAACCCTAAATCATACACAAACAAAATGAATGACAAACGGCTCTAGAGTTTTTCTTTACTAATGCAAGGCTGAAATTCAATTAAATTTACCTAACCGTGGGAGAGGCACGGTAATTTCCTATCAATCCGCCACTACAGAGTTGCTCCTACATATTTTTCCACTCTCTAGCTCAAAGTGAAATGTCAGTTCAAGAACTGTTCCCAAATAGGATGTGTTCCTTCACTCGACCACTTTAAGCTATCAAACGTCCAAAGAGAGTCCCAATGAGCGTCACACCAGTCATAGATAATTATCTTGCTACAAATTTTAAATAGTGAAGGTCTAGGTTCCTAACCCTAAAATAGATGGTGATTAACTTATCCACGGGAGAGGGCACGAAAGTTTCAACTCAATCCTGCCACTATTCAAATTTTCATGCAATACTACTTAGAACAAGCTAAACACAAGTGATCACACAGAAACAGTGTGCAGATGCGGTGGGTAGAAGTTACCTCTGGCGTGAACTTCTTTTGGGTTACTTGCGACGCCGAGTAGAAGTCGATTTATGAGAGTTTCTTCGCGAATAGCAATATTTCACTTCGTTCCCACTTGAGCTCCTATGTGTGTGACCGCCTCCGAAATAAATGCAAAAATAATTCAAACCCAAGCAAATAAAACAAATAAGAAAGTCATTCGTAACATTGTTCCTAAAAAGAAAATTAAACCTAATTTATAAACTAGCAAAAACAACCCTAGATTTCGATTGTACTGTTACAATCCCCAGGCAACGACGCCAAAAACTTGATGGAGATTTTATTAATTAAATTAATAAGAATACCGCAAGTGCACGACTGTCTAACTGGTAGACAGTGGCAAATATGGGTCGATCCCACGAGGATTGACAAGACAGTTGAATTCTAGGACTTATTTACTCTAATTTAGAGTTGGGGGTTACAACAGATGTAAATTACTAATTTAAGAGAATGAAATTGAACACTTAAATATTAAACTGATAAAATGATAAAATAGTGGAATGAGATATCGAATCCACCACAAGTTCTTTGAGATTTGTGTAATCCAAATTATTGTTTTCAAGAATCAACACGACTAATCTAAGTTAGCAATTGATTTCAGCAAATGCATAAACCCCTAGCATTGCATGTCTTTCTACTTCACAAACAATCACAGGTTTATTTTAACTAATTCTGAACCCCTAGCATTGCATGTCTTTTTACAGCACACACAATCACAGATTCAAATTAATTGATTAAAGCAAGCTTCAAATATCAATAAAGAGAACTTCTAACTATCGATTAGTCTAGATAAATATTTCGAATATAATCGGTGAAAGTAAATTATTGAAATTCAGAAATCAACTATGTTTAACACTCAAGCATATAGAAAACAATAAATTTAGATACAACAAACTCTAGGAAACCCTGTGGCTCACCTTCGCCTCAACGCGTGGTCTAGAAGATCATATTGGATGACGTCACAACACTGGTAGAAGTGCAATCCATCAATTCCTGCATAAACATGGGACGCGAAGGGCAGCAAGTGTACTGTGGTGGTACAAAGAGCAAGTGTCCAGGGTGCAAATAACCAACTAATTCAAAAATCAGTTGGTCCCGCCTTTTCTTCATGTGCCTTCTTCTCCAGCTAGCGGCGTCGTTCCCTGCGTCGCTAGCTCTTCGCTTCTCGCGAGCTCTTTTTTCTCCGGTTAAGATCACCTACAAGACACAGAAATGCTAAGGGAGACACGAGAAAGAGAGAGAATAAAAGATGAACGAGAGAGAAGCAAGGGTAGTGCTCCCTGTTTGCTGCTCATGTCTCGGTGGTGGTGTGCGAGATGCTCTGGTACCTGCAAAAGAGAGGGAGAAATGTAAACAAAGAAAGTGAGATACGAGATGGGAGAGAGAGGGATGAGAGAAGGAGGAAACAGTAAGAGTGAACAAATAAGAGCAGGGGCGGTGCTCTGTTGTTGATCTTGTTCTTCTGTTTCAGTGCGAGAGAGATGATGGTGGTGCGTGGTCTGTTCATGATGAAGGAGCAGAAAGAGAGAAGAAGAGGAGGCAGAGAACGTGGAAGGGAGAAGAACGGGGATGGTGATGATGGCAAGATGAAATAGGGGACGGTGTGGGTGGTGGTGTTATGGTGGTTTGGAACAAGGACGGAGAGTGCGATGGCGGTGAGGGTGCACTGGACGGTGGTCGTGCGTTGGTTGTTCAGCGGTCGAGGGTGGATGGTGAGGTTGTGTGGGACAAACATGGTTGTTGCTCTCTATTTTTGTGCGTGAAAGAAGGGGGCAGGGTGACAGTGAGATGGTGGTGATGGCGAGGTGAAGTCGTTGTCGGTCCTCCTATCGAGCAAGGATCACCGGCAGGATCGATTGGCGTGGTGGTTGGAAAAGAGAGGAAGAGAAAAAAAATGTGGAAGAGGAGGCCCCCCAAGAAAGGGGAGAGATGAAGACTCTAAATAGGTTTTCTCTATTTTCCTAGGTTGGGTTTGGGCTTTAGGTTAACTTTCGGACTTGGGCTTAGGTAATAAGTGAATTTGGTTTATTTGGGTAAGGTTTAGGCATGTGATAATCGACTTTTCACCCGTTACTTTGTACCGCCATTTGAACCAACCAATTGATCATTTCTTCAAATTGCCGCCTTAACGCGATTTCATCGTTTACGTTCAAATTCCTACAAAAACATGAAAATGAAATAATTAAAATAAAATATAACAATTGAAACACTAACATATATAAATTAAGGGATATATTATGTAATAATTACGTGAATATCATTTACAACATTACACCTTCCTCAGATCCCTATCTGACTTTAGCATCGGAGTGTCATCGGCAACAACAATGATGGTTCATGGCTCACGTGCATTCCTTGTGCATGTCCGCATGTCAGTAGGACTAGGTCAAAACATATAGTGAAAAACGACTACATCAATATATATATATATATACATAAATAATTTTTAGCGTTTATATTGATCATTGGTTTAATTGGAAAAATCTTCAAATTGACATTCCAACGATACCAAGTTTACTAAAATTCGACAACCAAGTAAATAATTATGACAATTATTATTTTGAGAAAAAAAAATACAAAATTTTGTCTCTCTGTTACATGTACAATTCACTAACTTTTTCACAATTTTTCATTTTCTTTGTCATTCTATATGTTGTATATTTACAAATATATCATTATAGAAAAATGAACTCTTGTTGAACTTTGATTTTTTTTTTTAAATATAGGGGTCTTTGTTTGAATGTGCCTTGTTTTTTATCTTATTCTTTGATAAATATTGGAAATACTTACGCTGTGAAATGTATTAGAAGTTTTTCTTTTATTTGTAAAAAATGCATACGATGTGAAATGTTTATTTTTAATTGTTAAGTATTTTTATTGATCATTGATTTAATTGAAAAAGTCTTTAAAAATAAATTTCACTGATACTAAGAGTGTGTTTGGTTGCATGGAATCTTATGCCATGAGAATCCATAAGGGAACCATATAAATTAAGCTAATTTGAAGTTCACTTACAAATCCACCATTAAAATTTGGATCAATGGTGGGAATGAAAGTTTCATGAATATGTGAATCACACTCCTTGGTCCCCCAAAGCACGTGATTCCCATGTTTATGGACTTCAATTCCGACCATTGATCACAAATTCTAATGGTGGATTGGTGAGTGAACCTTAAATTAGCTTAGAAGTAGGTGGTCCCCTCATAGATTCCAATGGCGTACGATTCCATGCAATCAAACACACCTTAAGTTCACTAAAATTTGACAACTAAGTAGATAGTTATGGTCATTTTCATTTTGAGAAAAATAAAACACACAATTTTCTCTCTTCGCCACATATACATTTCATACAATCATTTTTAGTTTTATATTCATTTTCTTTTGCCCTTCTACATGCTTCTTATTTACAAATATATCATTATAAAAAATGAATATTAACCCTTAACATCTTCCTCAACTTTTAATCTAACATTTTTTATCTCCAAATCCTTGTGAATGGTAAAACACCAAACTAATTTGTAAGAAAGACTAGGTTATTCTCTGAGTCATTGAGACTCCACATTTTTTTTTTTTTTACTAAATAACATGTATTGAAGACCCTAGCCACCATCCCCACTTTCACCCTCAATCAGTTTGGAAATGGAAGCATATTCTCAGGTTAAAATATATATGTATCATAAACTTCATGGTTATACTCAGTAAACAATTGAATCAGTTATGGAAAAGAAATTCAAAATTTGAATTTGTCAAAACATGAAGGACAGGTTTTTTGTTTAAATGTACATTAAGATGTATGTCTCAATTCTTCTTATTTTTTCCTACTATGATCGGCCATCTCTCTTTAAAAAATTGAAAAATACTAACGATTAAATGTACTATTACATTTTTACTAATAAAATATATATATTTTTATTTTTAGCAGTTGTATTGATCAATGGTTTTATTGGAAAGATCTTCAAAAAATTCATTTCAATGATACCGAGTTTATTGAAATTGACAACTAAGTAAATAGTTATGACAATTTTAATTTTAAGAAAAATAAAACACAATTTTCTCTCCACCACATGTACATTTCATCAACTTTTTTCATCATTTTATATTTTCTTTGCCCTTCTATATATTTTATATTCACAACCTGTCATTACATGTCATCTTTTTATCTCCAAGTCCTTATGTATGGTGAAACAAATAGTTGATTTGTAAGATAAATAGTTGATTTTATTGACTACAATTTTTTTTAACTTAATTAATATTATTACACGATTGTTTTATGTTTTTTTTTTAGAAGGAAAACATGTGACATAATCTACTCAACATGGATGGGTCAGGAAGGATATTGGTATCTTTATTTGGAATGAGTAAGAGAAGAAACAAGACAAAACATAAGACAGAGATATAGAAAGGGCATAGAAGGGATGATATAAGCTAAAAGAAAATTTTGCTAAAGAAAATTAGTGTTGCCATGCTTTAAAAAAAAATCCATATATTTTTTTTGTCCCATTGCTAAGCAATACATGGAATTTTTTTAGAGATAATTATAAAAAGTCAAGATCGAGCTAAACACAAATAAAAGAATCATCAATAAAAAAAAAATGAAGTTTCTACTTATAAGAAATAAGACAACAATTCTAGTTGGTTTGGGAAATCAGCGAGGTTTGACTGCCTGAAGGGAGAAAATACATTTTTACCTCCCTCTTTAAACAAAATTTTAAACAAAAATTTTTATAACTTGCCTTTCGCCTAAATTTTTGTTGATTGATCCACACTTTTCAAGTTATGTGGGAGATCAGTAAATTGGCTTCTATATTAGAACACAACAATACAGATGAAGACTAGGCGCATCAGTTCAAAAATTCAAGTTTAGATAACCTGAAAAAAAATAATAATAAAAATAAAAAATCAATCAATCAAACCCAAGCAAGTCCATCATAGCAACATTACGATCAATCAAACTAGCTCCATGGTTACTATTGGCTATATTTCTCTGATGCCAAATTCTAGACAGTCTGGGTTTGATGTGTGATTCTCATGTTCATAAAAATTTCATTCCTATCATTGATTATAAAATTAAATGATGGATGTGAAGTAATACCTCAAATTAGACTAAAATATAAGGGTCTCATCATGAATTCTCATGACATATGATTCCATACAACCAAACACGCCCTGAGATTTGCATCAAATGAATAGCTATGAATAGGCGTATTGTCCAAATGTTCTGCAGAAAAATGAATAGGTGTAGTCTCCAAATGAATAGCTTAATGCTGAAAAATGAACCAGGACTGTCTCGTTCGATATGGTGAGTTTTGAGGTTTTGTTACTTGCGATGATACCCTTAAAAAGGTTTCTGAATAAGCATTTGAGGACTGCGGAATATGGGAGCTTTCCAAATGGATTTGGAGTCTATGGGTTGGAAAGTGGAGACTCAATAGTTGATAGTCTTAGTTTAGAGGTATGATTCATTATATATTGTCTTTCTGATATTTTCTGATAAGTTAAACAGACGGTATCTTAAAAATCCATGTATACAAACTAGATACCTGGGATAAAATATACTGATTTGAAGAAGATGGTTGTAGAAAGTATAATTATTTCCTTCCCTCTGAAATCATGTGTTTTTCTCTGTTCCTGAATCAGCCGCGTGAGCAGGCACATGGGGCTTTGCGTTTACAGGTCTCCACCAAATCTGCTAATAATTTAGAACATCGGTTGGGATGAAGTTGGCTACCTACTTCGAGATATTGCAGATGGATAGATGGATTATAGGATATGTGACAATTCACGCTAAGGTGGAGATTGTTGGGATGAAGTTGGCTTGAATAGTCCCACATCAAGTAAGGTGGAGTTGTCACTAAGATTTATAAGGAGATGGTCCACTCCCTAATAGCAACGAGGCATTTTAAGTGAAATTTTCACACCACCTATGCCCAGATGGAAGGCCCCACCCAATAGGTTAGTCCCTAAGTTGGACTTATGCCCAAATGAAAGGCCCCACCCAATAGGTGGTGTTTAAATTGGACCTATGAAGAAACTTCAATAATACTTTTGCATATGTTATTGCTAACAATAATAAAACCACGAAATAAAAATGGTATTCTCTCTTAAATCAGGCTGATGGTGTGAAATAAATTTCGCGATAAGTATAAAATATGAAGTAAATTTCTCAATAAGTATAAAAAAAATGATGCATCTTCAACTGTGCTCCCTTCTATTGCACACAAGAAAATTTAGTTCGATTTGTAATTAGTGTTTTTCAAACAAATTAATTGAAAAGTTGTTCTTTTTGTTTTTTGTTAAACAATTAAATTTGTTCTAGTTCTTTTAGATGACACTCTATCTCATACCATAAGCTTAATGACAAGATCCTAACTTGTAGAGAAGAATGCTACTTGATCCAAATATGCATTCAAGTAAAGGATTTGGACTGCTGGATTTGTTTGAGGAGTGCCTTGAATCTAATAACCCCACTGTATATTATGGATAGTTGCAAATTTAGGGTCTGTCATTACAAAGAAAAGATGATGGGGAATGTGAGACTAGAAGAATGCTCTGACTTGGTGAAAGTCAATGGGGGTGTAATTAGGGTGTTATCATAAAGAGCTTTTCTGGCTGGCTTGGGTTTTCAGCCTGGATTGACTGTTTGGGTGGGTGAATTTACATTTTTGCCCCCTTCTTTTTAAACATTTTTTTCAAAAAGGTTGTTAAAGAGGAGGGGCAAAAGTGTAAATTCGCCCCCCCCAGACAGTCAACCCAGGCCATTTAGAATTTCTGTATCATAAAACATGTAACACAAATTTAGATTATTTGACCATGGGGTTTCCAGTAAACAGTGGGGTTTTCCAATCTAAAGCTTTGATTATAACTAAACAATCTTTTTATTTATTTCCTTATCAGTATCAACCAAAGAGGAAGAGATGTCAAATGGATATGCTTAGAAAGGAAGTGAAGGATAGGTAATAATGGCCTACAAGATCTCCTTTGGACTTGCTTCTATTTTCGATCCTATCACTTAAATTATTAGGTAATATGAAGAGGTGAAGATCATAAATAATTAGTTAAACTTAATAGGACCCATGAAGACAATAAATAATTAGCTGAAGTAACTTGAACCAAACAGTTATTATTAGACTCCCACAAAAACAATAGAGAAAATATTAAAATAGACTTACGGAAGGATTATAAACCAAATGCTAACTACTATAACGTTCGTGCATCTTGAAGTGTGTTACTTTTAACTGATCCAATTTCAATCACTCAGACATTTCTATTACAATGGTTAACAATCAACACCAATACAACCCACGCAAACCCTCTGCACACATGATTAACAATTAACACCAATACCCATAGCCAATATGATCAACTATGTATCAAGGATGTATGGACACAGATAGAAATAGACACGGCAATTCAAGCAATTTTCAAAAAATTAGGACTCGGCGATGTGTCAAATCTTACTATTTTGTATAAATCGTATGAATATAAACAATAATAAAATCCAAATGGATAAATAAACATTCAAATACATCATGAAAAACATAACGTGTAACTGTAAACATTCAAGAAGCTCATAACCGCATAACGTCATTTCATAATTATTACCCAATTTGGATGCCATTTTCACCCAAGCCAAAAAAAAAATATTATTGTCGTGTCAAGACCTAGTATTGACTATGTCGTGCAAGTGGCCGACCGGGTCAACTGCCCCCAGTGACGGAGCCAAGATTTTTGTTGAGAGAGTGATGTCATAATTAATTAAATATAATATAAAAATTAGTTACTTTAACATGAAATTTTTTTTAAATACAGTAAAAAGAGGAGTACAACAAAGATAGTCATTGAAGTTGATTATTACTATATTCATTAAAGATTATTACTAGTTCTATAAACACAACACAAGAGAAAGGTTTGAATCATTGATTATTACTACATGAAGAAAATGATGAGGAAATAGGGTTGCTTACAATTTTTTTTGTGGAGATGATCAATACATTGAATCGTTGATTACTATTACATGAAGAAAATGAGGAGGAGATGGGGTTGCTTACAATTTTTTTTGTGGAGATGACCAATACAGTGATTAATGAAGGCACCTGATACCTAGAAGAAGAAGAATAAGGTGGCTTGGACCCTGCTGGATCTTGTGAAGATGAGCTTAAATAACTCAATAGTTATAGATCTTTGAAGATGATGAAATATGGGAGTTTCCCTCATCTTATCCAATCAATAGAGTGTGAAAAAGAAACAATTGATTTTGGTTTTTTGAAATATTTGAGGAATTTAACCTCTATCTCTAACTTTAAACGTAAAGTTTTGATTTGATATGTACATGATTTGAAAGATGAAGTCCTGATTGAAGTGCAAATTGATAATAGATGAGCAAATAAAAAATATAAAATAAAAATTCTCAAAAGTCAATGGAGGCAAGTACCCCACGTGAATTCGTGACCTGCCAAAACACAACCTTTGTTTTTTGTCCAAATGTATGGAGGAAACACCCTAGGAGACTATACTAAAAAAATAAACAAAAGCCACCAAAGATTCCCATTACTTGACTTTAGTCCATACAATAATTACGTAAAACTAGCTTTATGATTCTTATTAAATATACACATTTCTATTACATTACATTACATTACCCACCTTGAAGACCGGATTAAGTTCCAATTTTAAAGTGAAACTGTGAAAATGACTCGCAACAGGAACATGATTGACTCAAAGTCTTCAAATTTTGAAATTTTATAATTGGAAAAAAAAAAAAAAAAAACAGAGTAAATGTGGCATCTCATGCGGATGGGACCATCCTGTCTATTATAGCTTATCTGGACAGTAAAGTCCACAACTATTGATTGATTGCATCGCAATCGGCTGTGAGTGAGCATTTGTAACGGCTAATTCGATGGAATTTGTTGCAGAAAAGGGGCCCATGTAACGGCTGTAAATTTGAAATTCGGAGAGTTAAATTGACAAAGTCTGAATGGATATTCAAGAATAACCGTCATTTGCTAGTACATGCAACTCACACCAGTACATTATTCCTTGTTTTCGACTCAATTTTCAATGGGAAAATGGAAACCAGATGCTACTTATACATTGTTGATGCATTAATCTTTTTCTCCCTGCTCCGACTTGTTATTACTCATTTTTTTTTACCTTCACAAGTAGCACACGTGAGTTATAGACCATCGAGGGATGGTTGATGACACTATGATATTAAAGTTAGACAAGAATTTGAGAAAAATATAATGCTTTAACAGAGAATTTATAGCGTACCTTAGCTTCCTAACCTCATGTCTTATTTATACTGCAAGGAGTCCAAAGCAAATCCTCAATATATTTGCCTAAAATAGGCTTACGAGTATCGTGGATAGCTGTGAGATGTGAGGGCCTAACGTACTGTGAGAGTCTGGGCTCTCCTACTGTGTTGAAGTTGAGCAGACTGAGAACTGCTCGGGCTGGATCTGCATCGTGTTGCTGCTTGAACCTGTAGTTCCTCGAGATCATCATGACACGTGTACGACTCAGGGTTGTGACCATTTTTATGTATCATCAGCTACTCCCCCCGAGTTAGTGGAGTATTTAGTCGGCCCATTGACTCATTGAATGGATATTTATACCGTCGTGATGATTGGACTTGAAGCGTCAATTTCGAGCGGCACATATTATTTAATGTGTCAGCTCGAAGAGGGAAAGTTCGGTTTGCCTTCCCTACAAATATTTACTATTCTGAAGATGAGCCCACCATTGTTTTAGAATCCGTGATATATTTTTTTCCAATGGCTAACAGTGTCAAAATTACTCCCCAAGATCCATTATCCCTTGCCTGTATAAATTACTCAGATGCAATTTATGGGGCAGAGGGTTTTAGTACTGTCGCGGACCACGAAGGTATAGAGGCCACAACCCTTATTTCTGACTCAGCCGTTGAAGGTATGAGGGCTCAGCTGAGGGTTATCGAGTGTTATTTGACGTAAGCCTGTGCTGACCTGTGGCAGACTAAGACTGAACTGGAGCGTCTGGATACTATTATGGACAAGTGGTCTTCCGAACGAGAGGCTTAAGAAGCTGAGAGGCAGCGGGCGTAAGTGGTATGGGATGTTGAGAGGCAGTAGTTGGAGGTCGCGGTTGGCGAGGGGCTTCGACGTGCCCTTAAGGCGGAGTGATTGTTGGCGGAAGAGCGCTCGCACTATGTGAATTTGCTAGGCGCGGTGAATTTAGATGTGTCGAGCAGGAGGCTGCAAACCTCGTATGAAGTCATTCATGGCAGATTGGAGCTTATGGAATTGATCAGGGAAGAGCACCCCGATAATGATCTTGATTTCGCCCGTTATAGGAGGGTTATTTTGGGTCGATCAACAGAGGGGAGGGTTCTAGTGCTGCGAGGCTGACAGACGAAGAAGACGTTTCTCGTTAGATCTGCTGTAATGCTCCTTTATGGTCGAATATTATATAAACATGTTTTTCTTTGAATGAAAATATTGTTTTGTTTTGCAAATTAATGTCTGTTTTTGTTGCTTTGTGGTCAGTAGAGTCGTCGTATGTAATGACTCTTCTGTATTGGTGGACTAGCGGCCGTGGTGACCCACACGAAGCAGGTTAGGTTATGCTTGAAAAGTTCGGCGATCATTGTCTGCATTGAGAGCAATGATCAATTGGTGAGTCGTCGACATAGCAGACAAGCGCTGATTAGACTCCTACTTCCTCCTCCATTGTGATCCATGTAGAGCGGATTAGCTTTTGGGCACCAGAAGCCACCATCATCAGTCGCGAACTGACTAAGCTTAACTGGCAAGTTTGGTGATCATTGTTTGAAGTAAGAGTAGTGATCCCTTGGCGAGTTGTCGACAACAGCGGACAAGCACTAACTAGACTCTCACTTCTTCTGCCATCGTATCTGCACAGAGCGGATTAGGCTTTGGGCACCAGAAGTCATCGTCATTAGTCGTGAATTGGCTAAGCTTACCTGACAAGTTCTATTATCATTGTCTGCAGTGAGAGCAATGATCCATTGGCAAGTCGTCGACATCAGCAGACAAGCGCTGACTAGATTCTCACTTCCTCCGCCATCATGATCCGCGTAGAGTGGATTAGGCTTTGGGCACCAGAAGACATCGTTATTAGTCACGAACTAACTAAGTTTACCTGGCAAGTTGGGCAATCATTGTCTGCAGTGAGAGCAATGATCCCTTGGCGAGTCATCGACATTAGCGGACAAGCGCTGACTAAACTACCACTTCCTCCACCATGGTTATCCGCGTAGAATGGATTAGGCTTTGGGCACCAGAAGTCATCGTCATCAGTCGCGAACTGACTAAGCTTACCTGGGCGATCATTGGAAAAAAAATTGAGTAAACGTGGCATCACATGCGGATGGGACATCTTATCTATTATAACATATCTGGAGAGTAAAGTCCACAACTATTGATTGATTGCATCGCAATCGGCTGTGAGTGAGCATTTGTATGGCTAATTCGATGGAATATGTTGCAGCAAATGGACCCATAGTAGGTAACGGCTGTAAATTTAAAATTCGGAGAGTTAAATTGACAGTCTGATTTGAAATTCAAGAATAACCATCATTTGCAAGTACATGCAACTCACACCAATACAGCATTCCATGTTTTCGACTCAGTTTTCAATGGGAAATTGGAAATCAGATGCTACTTGTTCATTGTGGATGCAGTAATCTTTTTCTCCCTGCTCTGAATTGTTCCTACTGACTTGTTTGACCTGCACAAATAGCACACGTGAGTCACAGACCACCGAGGGGTGGCTGATGGCACTTTGATGCTAAAGTTAGGGAAGTATCTGAGGAAGGTGTAATACTGTAACAGAGAATTTGTAGCGTACCTTAGCTTTCTATTCTCATGTTTTATTTATAGTGCAAGGAGTCCTGGTTTAACCAGACCACTGTAGGCGTAGATTAGGGAGGATATCTTTGTGGAGATCCCTATCTACTTAGGAGTTGTGTTGTAGAAGGGAAGGGAAGTTCTATGTGTGGAAGATACATTGGTGTTTGCTTCCTTGTTGGAAGCAAAGAGCAACTGTGGTTGTTCGTCCAAAGCAAATCCTCGATATACTTGCCTAAAATTTCTTATGAATATCGTGGGTAGCTGTGAGATGTGTGGGTCTAGTGTACCAATATCTCTTTTTGTTATGAAGGACGTCGTCTCATGGTTTGGTGGATACATATGTATTTGGTTGTAACCAAAACATGCATCCATGAAGCTGACGAGTCCATATCTATAGGTAGCGTCCACTATCTAATTTATACGCGAAAGTGAAAAGTTGTCTTTTGGGTAGACTTTTATTGAGGTCTATGTAAACCACATAGACGTGTCACTTCCCATTTTTTTTTAACCAAAACTGTATTGGCCAGCTAGTCTGGGTAGTAAGACTTTCTAATCGTTCCCACATTCAATAAGCGGTGCACATTTTCATTGATGGCCTGATTGCGCTCTCGAGCGACTGACATTCTTTTCTGTCGGACTGATTTTTTGTTTGGGTTGACTTGCAGTTTATGTGTGATGATGGAGGGGTCAATACTCAATACCTACCAGGTCCTTTATTGTCCAAGCGAATACGTCTCGAATTCCCAGTTGTATTTCAGCAGTTGGATCAGTTGTTTGCTCAGCTCCGGGTGAAGTTTTGTCCCGATCCAAATGGTTTTGCTACCTTTTGCACCATCAAGTTGGATTGATATCATCACTTCTTCCGCTTGGTCAGTGTCCTCGCAGACTGGTTGGAGTTGTATCATCATTTGGGAGGGACTGATACATCTGTAGTTGGTTGGGCGGATGTTGTGGTGGCTTCCTTGGTCCTGATTATGATTGCTATTTGTTGGGAGCCTTCAATATTGTTGCATAGTGGCATTTTCGTGCAACTAGTTGATCACCTCTGATGACCCCAACGTAAGGATGAGTACGGGATGGGATGGATCTCATCTCGTTGCTTTATCTTTGGGATGGGATAGACCTCATCCCGACCTCGTCCCACACCAAACAGGTTTGGGACGGGACGGAATGAGCGGATCCATTCATTGTCCAACGATACTAAATTCTTCTAAACATTACTGTTAAACAAAAGAAGAACTTTCTCATTTATTACTCTATGCATGGACTGATGATGGACCAAGAATTAGATGGCCCATGAGCTCGTCCGCAATTGATGGTTCAAACGAAGTTTTAATTTTTTTTCTCAAGTAGTATTTGGATTCCTTTGACAATTTATGCCATGAACTATCAGTTGATAACTTAGCATTAATACTGCGATACTTAACTTGAGGATCCTCTTTTTATTTTTGTGCGATTTTATCTGCACAAATTTTAATTTGCAATATGTTTTTATCACAGGCATATGATCAAATATTTCATTCAATATCATGTGAATCGAAGTTACATACAATTGATCAAAAACTCTAGGCCCAACATAGACTGGATCTAATGACACTTTTGAATGTTTTATTTTGTTTTGTAATTTTTTGCTTGTATTAATAATAATAATAATAATAATAATAATAATAAAGATTAAATAAATAAGTTCGGAACAAGACAGGATGGGTGGGATTGAAAATTCCCATCCTGATCCCATCCCACTCTAGATCAGGACGGGGACGAGATCGAGATAGGTTTGATGAATCCCAAAAAAGACCCGAAAAAACCGGGATGGGACGGGATCGAGATTGTGAGATGTGATGCCCACCCATACCCCAATGCCATCATCAATGTGATATTTGAGGCATTGGTGCATGGTGGAGGATATTGTGCCCATACCAAACATCATTATGAGGAAAATGAACACCCTGAGTAGGGATGGCAATGGGGCGGATTTGGACAAATCCATCCCCGCCCCGCTGGAGATCACGGATCTCCGAATCCACCTCGTATATCCGTTCACACAAAATTTATAAAACCATACCCGATCTGGACGGATTGAAGGACATCCGCCCCGCCCGAATATCCGTTAAAAAAGTTTTATCATAACCACGTCAATAACAACACCAGTAAAAAAAAAAAAAAAAAAACTTTTCAACATCAATAGCATCAGTAACCTGGATTGAGTTTTTTTTTTGTGCGACAACAATCAATGAAATGAAATATTTTCGAGAAAATGAGATAACAGCACCATCACCGCAAAAAAAAAAAAAAAAAAAATATATATATATATATATATATATATATATATTCCAGTATAACAGCATTAACCTTATTATCAGATAATGGAAAATTTTGGAGAAAATGAGAAGCACCACCACCGCAAAATCTTCTTCTCTCTATGCCAAAGCACCACCACCACAAAATCTACAGATTTCTCCACCATAATGAACAGATTTGCACTCATCACCCTCCTTTTGCTCCTCCTCGGTCCCTTCACCACCGCAGAGATCAATAAGCTAAAGATGCCCTGTCGTTATACAGATCTTGCCCGATCTTGCTCGATCATGCTTGTAACCTTAGTTTAAACGGCTTGGAAACCCACCAAAAATCAGTTGGATATTGAAGAGACCTTAAAAACTACCAACCAAGAGACCACCCATGCCTTGTCAGAAGCAGTGGATACTGAAGAGAGGAGAAGTTTTGGCCGAGAGAACTAAGAAAACCGAGCACAGATGAGAGAAGCTTTGGCCCAGAGAACCGAGCAAACCGAGCAGAGATGAGAGAAGTTTTGGCCGAGAGAGGAGAAGCCAAAGACTTATTCTTTTTCTCTTCTTTTTTCTGTGATTCTATGAGAAAATCTGACGAGAAGTGACTCAAGTAAGAGAGAGAGGTGAGAGGCTGAATGAAATGTTGTTGTTATTTTTATTTTTTGCTTTTATAAGGTCAAGGGTACTTTTGTAATTTCAATATCTAAACGGATATCCATGGGGCAGATATGGATAAATCCATATACGCCTCGAATATTCAACGGATGTTGTTTGGATATCCGTATCCGCCACGAAACCCATTTAGCCATATCCAAATCCGCCCCATACGGATTGGTGGGACGGATATCCGTGAAAATCCGCCCCACTGCCATCCCTAACCCTGAGTATTTTTTTCATGAAAAAGTTAGAGTAGGGGTTGGGCAATGAATTTTGGCATGTTGAGCAGGAAAATCTGGATTACCTATTCCTATCCCCAAATCTTTAACAGATTGTTTCTGTGCTCTGTTAGACTGACCATGATATTCGGATGTGCCATGCAAGACGTATATCAAAACTCTGGTTTGTCTATTCGGTCCTGCTGCGGGGTTTACTTTTTCTTTTCCCTTGGAGAGTTTTTTCTTTCATTCCAACGAACTCACGGAGTCGTCCTCTCTGGATCAAGTACTCGATTTTGTTTTTCAGATTTTGGCAATCCTCGGTGTCGTGTTCATGGTCCTTGTGAAAAAAAATAATATTTGTTTTTATCTTGACTAGATGGATCTCCCCTTAGTTGGGGTGGCCATTTGACGTCTTCCTAATTCGTCATCGAGTTCAGAATCATTGCCACATTCGCTTTAAAATAGTGTATGGTTTGTATTTTGTGTCACCCGAGTAAGCTGGTCGTTCGAGCTTTATTCTACCTGGTTTGCAGCTTCTCGAACTCCGATTTTCTATTTTCGGACATGCTATTGGTCCAATGTCTTTTGAGGTGATTGATGTCTTCCTGTTGTTTACCATCTCGCCTCTTGTCTTCTTTTCTTTCCCAGTTTGTTGGGAAGGACCTTCCATCAAATTCGTTGTTCTTCTTAGCAGACGACATTTCATGAAGAGTGGTGTATTTCTTTGCACTATTTGACAAGGTTGTCATGATCTTTGAAGGCTCCAGAATTATAAAGTTGTATAGTTGTCCTCCCTTGAGTTCGGAAGTGAAGGTGGTCACAACAGTATCGTTGGTCCACCCGTCAATTGTGGTTAACTCGTCAGTGAATCGTGTAACATATTCTCTGAGAGTCTCGTCAGGTTTTTGCTTGATGTGAAACAAATAGTGATGACCTTTTTTGATCCGCTGACTATCAATGGATCTTGTGATGAAGGTTGTGGCTAGTGCCTGGAAGGAGTTTATCAATAGTGGCGAAAGATTGTTAAATCAATATACTGCCATGGACATGAGGCTAGTTGAAAAGGCTTACACATGGTAGAGTCTGAGCTTCTTTCAGCACCTTCATATAGTGAAAGTGGCGCAAATGATTGGATGGATCGGTAGAGTCATTATAAGATTCAAACTTTGGCATGATTAACTTCTTGGGCAGGAGGTGTTCATGATTTGGGAAGGGTGGCGTGACAAGTTCATAAAACATATTTGGATCTGTAACCCTAATCCCAAATGAAATTTATGGAGGAAGTCCACTAGTTTTGGATCCATAGTCTTGAAGTTAGTTTCTTTCATGGTTTATTCTGCGAAGCTCTGCAAGTGCTTTTTTATTCTCCTAAAGATGATTGTCGGAGTTCTACTGAGGTGGATCTCTGACATGCTCGACAGATGGAGGGCATTCTTGTGTAAGCCTGTCGACTACTTTGGTGAGTTGGGCCATATGAGTCAAAAGATGATCCACATGAGGATCCATTATCATTCCCCAAGAGTAGAGGCTTGTTGGAATTCCAGTGGAGTGGTATGGGCCACCATATTCGTGATGGTAATTCACTGCTTTGCGCAACTGGTCCTCCCAATGTTGGATTAGGGATGTGTCTAAGCTGAAAGTTTGTAGGGGTTATGTTTCCACTGTATATTTTATTGCTGGTTCGTTCTAAGGAAACTACCAACTCTGTTTTTTTTTTTTTTTAAGAAAACTGTCATTCTCCATGGATGGTGCCAAACTGATGCGTCCAAATTTATTCTCCTCGAGATCTGAACTGCAAAACAAGGTTAGATTGCCAGAAACCATCTGTTTGGTGGGTGAAGGCACTCCGATATTTAAATCAGTTAACTGTAAGAGAAAGTGAACTTGGACAGAGTATAGTTGTGATATATTTTCGTACCTAGTGCACTTTCTCCCTCCTTTACCTTATATAATAAGATTATTAACTGTGTGCGTAACTTAAGCATGCATGGCATAATAACTTAAGCATGCATGGCATAATAAAGGGGGACGTTTCTCACAATAGTCTCCTCCTTCATTTATATATGTCCTTGGGGAGATTCCCGCCATGACTTGTCTCCTTCGTAACGTTTTTGTCTTCTAAGGAGATAAGTTCATTGGGCCTTTAACTTTGGTCGCAGTTCATCACTAAATGGCTATTTAGGCTTTAGTGACTGGATCTGTTATTCATATTTGATATGAACCATATGTTCCTTGTGATGGATGATTTGTGTCACGTGTACAATCGTGATTGACGAACTATTTGATGTATCATCAATTTTTATTTCAATTTTTTTTCATGGACATTAGAAGCTTGCAGAGTCGAGGAGTACAAATAGCTAAAAAGGTAAGTGAAATTATTTTTGATTGAGACGGTTTTGTAATACCTCGGAAAAGGATATATATCCATTATTGAAGACACATGAAATACCTTGGAAGAATGTTGAGTTGGACTCATGCTGAAATTGCGAAACTAGGTTGTATGCTATCCATGTTAGGTCACATTGAAGTGGCATTTCAAACACATACATAGTATAGTATAAATCATATATTGTTTTCCAAACATTTTATCCACTAATTATGTACTAAATTAGGTCTGTAAGCAAAATGACGAAGAATTTAATATTTCCAAATTCAAAATTCGTGCAAATACCATGACAGAAAAAGAGCGAGAGGAGTGGGGATTCACTCGGTGAAGGGACACCTCTTGACCGTCGGCTTAGCTAATATTGGTGTAAGTTATTAAAATGAAAAACTGTAAGATTTATTAGTTTCCTATAACGACACAACTCCCTTACTTTTAGACATTTACCGATCCCTCTTTTCTTCTTCTTCAATAAAAATAAAATCCTCTGCTTCTTTTTTTTCTTTAATAAACAAATCTAACTATTAAACAATACGTTTGGTTTAAAGTGAATGCCTCTTCTAACTTCTTAATCAAAATATGGAACTTGAAAGCTTGCTCTTGCTATTGCGCATTTATTCCATTTCTTTTAAGGAGGGAAGAAATGGGTGTCCTTGATTATGAACAGCAAATTGCCATATATATATATATTTTGTGAACTATAACCTGTTTAAATTTTTTTCACTAATTCATCGTTAAATGTTAAGAGAAATATTAGGAAAAAAAAATCAAAGACAAAGGGAATCCATGAAATTTAGGTGATGAAATAGGAAGAAGAAGAGGGGAATGGAGTTTCTAAAACCGTATAGCAACTAAACCTATATTCTAGGAAACTAATTTTCATTATTTTGTTATAACCATTTTATCTAAATCGATTTAATCCGATTGTCGATGTGTGCATCCTTGAACACGCAAAGCATGCTTATGGGGTGCAAGTAATAAGTAAAGTTTTCTGAATTTGGCCACTTTAAGGGGCTCATAAACAGTTCTATAAAAAAGGAATAGTACTACCGACTAGTGCATAAGATTGCATCGATATATGAGTATTTCGATGCAATTCTACAATGCACCAGACGCAATAAAATCTAAACCGTTTTCACTTTTTTTTTTAACATCTCTCTTTGTGATCATCAAAGTTTAAACCAACAACAACGAAAGCAAAGACACATCACAGCCGTTGAAATTACATAACAAATCACGGACCAAATATCAAGAAGTTCGGACTAACTGACGTACGTACGGTAGTAAGCTATCACTCCTCTCCTTAAAATAAAAAACGTAGAACTCACTACAGATCCCGAGGTTGCTGCTTAGGCGACTGTAACGGAAACAGAGGCAGCAATTCCGGCGGTTCAGACACCCCTCCGCCGCCACCTCTCGGAGTGCTCAACGGTGACGGATGCAAATAAAAACCCTTTTCCGCGATGGCTTTCTCCTCCTCGGACGCTGCTGGGGACGAGCTTCCGGAGCTCAAGAAGTCTGACCCGAGCGGAGTCACCGGGCTGGAAATTACAGATGTTGAATTTGCAGAAGTTGTGTGTTGTTTAATTGAAATGAAACCGAGCTTGATTTCCAACTTTCGCATGTTCTTCCGCCGTTCTTGAAGCTTGAAGGCCGATCTGCGGGGACCAACGGAGTCCGCAGCGGTGGGGAGGGAAGATCGGGATGTGTATCTTGCTGGAACTGTGATGGGTAGCTTGTCCGGGGAATTCTCAGCGGCGCCTGTGAGCTTCTGGACGAGGTCTCGGAAGGTGGTGGCGTCGGCCTGGACAAAGGTTGTTGGAGAGCTCAATGAGGATGACGGTGAAGGGAATGATTCTGGGTGGTGTCTCTCCATTAGGGTTATGGGGATGGAGGAGAATGAGGGTACTGTTAAGAAAGTGTGAATGGAGTTGAAAAGGAGAAAGAAGGACTCTTTTTCATGGTTTTGTGTAGGTAAGTTTTTCTTTTTTTCTCTTTTTCTTTTTTATAAAAGAAAAGAGAGAGAGGAGAGAGGGACAATGGAATAGATAAGTGAGAGTCTTTGTTGTTTATATAGAGGGAATTGGTTAGTTTGTTGTTTGCTTTAGATTGTGGAAAGTGTTTTGGTTTGGGAAACTGGGGGTGGGGAGGTTAAAGGGACTCTTTGGGACCAGAAATTCTAAATGGCCTGGGTTTTCAGCCTGGGTTGACTGCGGGTGAATTTACACCTTTGCTCCCCTCTTTAACAAAAAATGTTTAAAAAGGAGGGGACAAAAGTGTAAATTCACCCACCCAGACAGTCAACCCAGGCTGGAAACCCAAGCCAGCTAGAAAAGCTCGGGAACAGAAATTGCTACTTGGACCCCAGTCTCTGGCCTGGCCCTGTTTAGCCTAGTTTGATCGACGACGCGCCAAAGCAACTCGGGATGAAAATTGTGCACCCAGAATGCCCTGAGGCATTGCCAAGACCGGTGCATTATTTATACATAATCTGAATGCATTCCCACAAATGAGATCAATGAGTATTTCTTGAGGAGGAGAGCTTTGACTCAATAGGTTATTGCAAATTTACACTAACTAGACACATTGGTGCAAACGATGGAGTTGGAAGAGTCTTTTTTGAGACTATACCAAGCCATTTTATTTGTTTTAGCTAGAAACAATGAGATTTCTCCAAGTTTACACCCTGGAAAAGCACAAGAACAAAAGGAATTGTGAATATAAAATTAAGTGTTTGACATTGCATTAGCTCAAATTCTTATTCAGTCCAAGAAACAATGTCAACCTTTAAGTTAAAGTATCTGATTAGATCAAACTTAAGTTATATCTGATACCATTCACAACAAGAGTTTATTCCAAAATTTTAAAATTCATCCAGTTTGACCTCAATTTTAGTATTAGTGAATGACATTATTCAAGTTCAATATTTGGCAATGAGATTCCTGCTAGCATAAAGTCTAATTGTTACGAGTCCAATAGAACATAAGGTTGCACAAGAAAATAAAACAAAATATTAATTTTTGAACAATAATTTGGTTCCGGATACTCCAATCAGATATTTATAATAGGCTTGTGACAGATTGAGGGGCACCAAAACATCAATGTATGCGCTCTAACTTGTCACAGATGCCTGTTAGAGAAGTACTCCTAGTCATGTAGCCTTCGGGCGTGGTTTTTTATTTGAATAAATTGGATGTTCTTCCAAAAAAAAAAAAAAAAAAAAGTACTCCTACCATGCAGGAGTCAACACATTGCATTTCACCGCTTTGCTTCCTCATATTTATTTTTCTTTCCGTTCTTTTGTAATTTGTGATTACACAAAAAAAAGAAAAAAGTATGGTGCAATGGCAAAATCAGTGACGCACTCAGTGAAAGAAATGCTCCCGAGTTGGAAAAAAAAATCATATCAGTAAAACAAACAATTAAGAAAATGAAAAAAAAAAAAAAAAGTTTCAATGACAGGTTGAACAACCAAGTTGATTTGCTTTCCAAAAAAAAAACAACCAAGTTGATTTCATCACACATGGTTGGCGGCATTATGGCATAGAGGACTAGAGGCTCAATACATATGGGACACAAGACTAAAGCCATCATCCTCATGATGATCACCAATTCTATAGTCATCACTCATCCCCCTACGTACAAACCGCATCTTGAAGATCCTAATCGGATTGTTGATATCCTCTGAAAATTCACAAGTTTTTTCGATGCTCTTAGTATGTAATTCATTGAGAGAACTCAAGCTTCAATGTCTAAGTAGCCATCATTTCAGAATCAACAATATCTCCCTTGCACAGATATAGTGTCTCACTTGTGTGTCAAAAACCTATAAAATTTCTCAAATAGGCATAAAAGCTACTCCAACATATCCAGAGGCAGGTTTGTCGGAAAGGAGACTATGACTGCTCACTTAGATGGTTGGTTCCCAGAAGAATTATCATCTGGTTCCTGATCTTCAAATGATGTGCAATTATTTGGATTGGCATATGGATGTTTGAATTTCCTAATTGTATCTGACCCATTGTATGCCTTACCCGGTATGAATTTCAGTTAAAAAAATAGAGACCCATTAAACAAACAAACAAAAAAAATTAGGCCTAACGGGACACCACCTTGCAACTTGCACACATCTCTGCCATGTAGGTTTTAAATGCAACAACTTCTTACATATAGCAATAGTATTGTCCCCAACTTAGGAAACCTATCTGACCAAATTTTGTACAGGGCTTTAGGCCCAGTGAGAAACACATCTAATGCTCAATGCACCACCTCCCGTGTAGAACTATCCTGCACGCTTGAGTTGAGCCACATCTTGGACAAATTTACCACAGAAAAACATTCTAAAACGACCAATGACTCATCTTATTCTCTTTCATTTTCACGAATCCTACCAAAAAGTACAAAAATAATCAAAAATTCCAATAACCATATGTTTACATGAAAATTACCTATCCACTAACATTCAAGTAGTCCATACCTTCCCATAGATGTCACCATTGTCACACTCGATCATAGTTTTAGTTGGTTCACATTTTTTTCAAACATACTGATCCGAACTGGTGTGAAAGTTGTGAACAAGGAACCTCTTCAACCCAACTTCAAAGTTGTTAGTAGTACTTTTCTTGATTTGGAGAGGAATGGTACTACGTTTTAGGTGACAAACACGCGTGCTTTGTGGCCTTCTGTTTTATTATATGCTGCTTGAACTAACGATAATGCACTAATAGAGGTGAGCTTTTGAAGATGCAGATGTGCATGTCTTTATCACTAGATAAACAATGTAGCATGAAAATCTCAAAATATAATATTTGGCCGGTGCATGGGTTTAGTAGTTCATTCTTAATTATGACTTTGAAGACCTGTCTACGGAATGGTTCCCAACTTGTGTGTCATATGCCACTATACCATGATATATGGATTCATGTTTTTTCGATCAAAGTCTCCCAATATTTTAGATTGTTTCGAATATGCATGTGTGGATATGTGGCAGGTGATCATCTCACTATATTCACAGTTTTTAGGGAAATTTTTTTTGCCCATGTGTGCTCATACGCTAGCCACACTAATGGTATGATCCATCTGATGAATCTTAGGGTGTGTTTGGTTGCATGGAATCCTATGTCATGGAAATTCATTAGGGGACTCATACATTTTAGGCTAAATTGATATATCACTCCACATCCACCATTTGATTTTGTGATCAATAGTGAGAATGAAAGTCTCATGAACACGAGAATCTCACTCCTTGGTTCCCCAAGGCATTTCCGCTTTTTTTGAGGTGCCCACTCTAAACCTAATTTATTTACCTCTTAATATCCCATCCGGTTTGAGAAACATAGGATAAAGGTTCTGGAGGTGGAAGACTTCTCTGCTATGTATTGCTTGGTTCGTGAGGATTATTGTGTGTGTATTCTTCATCAATGGCTTTAGATATGCACTAATTAAATTATTCTTCATTGATTACTCATATGAGGTCTTGGTGTAGATTTAATATTATTCTGACAAGTAGTATTAGAGCCTCCTTGTCAGAATCATTGAAGAAAACATACAATTTATTGTTTTCTTGTTGCTTAATTAACTAATTAATCCTCACGTAGATTTTACTGAAACTCTAGAAATCTATTTTGTTGGATCTAGTTCTCTCGATGTTGTTTAGTCAGTGCTAATCGACCCCATAAGTTTTTTGGTGGTTGGTAATAGTTAGAACAACATCGGAATTTTTTATTTAGTATTTTTTTTCAGTATTTATTGTTCATAAAAACAAGGTACCTATGATTGATGACAGACATCTCTTCCTCCCTTCAATCGTCAATTCTGATAAATGAAAAACCTCCCTTCATCCCTTCGGTGTTGATCGACTATCCACCCTTCGACTATCTGACATGACCGTTAGCAGCACATTAGGGAGGTTGTGTCACACTTCTCCCCTGTTTTTTATTTTTCTCAAATTCAAGCGACATCTTATTTGCTTCATCAAACGAATCCAACACCACCGAGTGGACTGCTCAATTTTGAGGTTGCTATGTCGATTTTTTTTCTTGTTTTTTCAACTCATAGGGAGAAATGAAGAAGACGATGAGTCAACTAGGCTAGATCGGTTGTCTCCGCCCAGTTGACTCACTTACTTCTTGGGTCCGTTTTAGGTCTAGCTAGACCGGTTTAGATCATATATGGACCGGTTCCGTCCAGGAAACAGGTGTGGACCAGAAAATTGGTTTGGTTCAGTAAACCAGTTTGGTCCAGTTCATCGTTCGATTAGTCAAGTTAGCCCATTCATGTCTTTTTGTACCGATTTGGTAAGGCATGCCTGTTGGGCTAGACCAGTTGCATTTTTGGCCTTTTTATTCGTGAATTTGGAATTAATTTGTTTAAATTTACAGAAAAAAAAATTTAGGGAGCACTTTCAGTAAATTTTAATTAGCAATCTAAATTTTAAATTTAGGTCAAATTTTGTGATACGTTGTGTAAGTGACCTCTTTCATGAAATTTTATTTGAATTTGAATTTCAGTTTAATTTTTTCGTGGATTACATATGGTTGCGTCATGACCTATGCAAATAACAATCGGCCCAAAGGAATGTTGTTATTTTGGCCGATTCATTAACGTTATAAGGTAATTAACTTAGGTAGAATAATTTTGAGATTTACTTATGCGTTCAATGATCGACTCAAAAAGAAGATTATTATTTGGCCAAACCCGATTTTATTTTATCTAAATTAATTTACCCTTGGTTGTTTTATAGAACCACTTTTACGTTACAATGTTTGTCCAAAGACTTGAATTGTTCTGGTGTATTCGATTTCTCATAAGGGCCCAATACTAAAAATGTAATTATATGTTACCCTTATTCTATTTGTTTGCTCCCCACGTAGACCAAATTTAGCATAATGATGATTTTTTCTTTATTTTTATCATGTCACACTACAAAAGAAAGACGTTTCAACAACGGCTAAAAACCGTTGCTAATTGGCAAAAAACCGTCGCTACAATGATTTAGCCACGGCACAAAAATCGTCGCTAGTTTAATCGTCGCTATTTGAATCAGCAACGGTAAACTATCCCGTCGCTAATTAGCCACGGCAAAAAAATCGTGGCTAACTCAAAAAATTTCGTCGCTAAAGCTGCTGAAAATTTCAACGGAAACTGTCACTAATTGTAAGATAGCAGCGATTTTTGCTAAATCGCTATTTAGCGATCGTTTTTTTGCCGTAGCTATTTAGTGACGATTTTTGCTAACTAGTGACGGTTTTTTCCGTCGCTATTTAGCGACCGTTTTTGTATTGTGGCTAGTTAGTGACGGTTTTTGCTAAATAACGACGATTTTTTGCCTTGGCTATTTAGCGATGATTTTTTGCCATCGCTAAATTGTAAATCTAATTGACAACACAACCACGATATTTGTCGTAGCTATTTAGGGACAACTTTGTTGCAAATCATATTGACAAATGAAATTTACAAATTATAATTCATTTTTTATAATGAAATTAGCTATTAATGATTGTCCATTTTGATCAAAATTATAACAAAAATTACACAATCTCTAGAATATGATATAAAAATTAAAAAAAATTACAAAGAATCCATACAAAAAGGACAAAAAAACAAAAAACAAATCGATCTGTAGAATATCTGAGATCATAGATCTCTGAGATCATAGATCTCTGAGATCTGAGATTTCAGATCTCCGCGATCCAAGATCTCAGATCTCAGTTCTCTGAGATCAGTGATCTCAACTCTCAGATCTCCGAGAGAGAGGCGGTGGAGGAAGGGAGGGGAGAGAGAGGCGACCGGGATCGGTGTTGAGGAAGCGGCGGACTTCTCCTCTGTGGGTTTCTTTTCTGGAGGTTGAGAGATAATTTTTTGTTGAGAGAAATTTTTTGTTTAAGTTGGTTTGTAGAAAAAATTGAATTTATATAGAGAAAGGTAATTGAAGGGGATTGGTTGTGTTAGTTTCACGCGGATCGATGACATGGTTTGGTTTAGTGCGTTGGATTGAGCTAAATTTTGGGCGTTATTAACGGTTGAGATGAGGTTTCACGCGGATCGGTGATATATTTTTTTAAAACTATTAGCGACGGTTTTTTGCCGTGGCTAATAAAAAAATCAAAAACCAATTAGCCACGGCAAATTGCCATAGCTAATCTCTTTAGTGTTTAATTAAAAAAAAACCAATTAGCGATTTTTTTGCCATCGCTAATATAAAAAATCAAAAACCAATTAGCCACGGCAAATTGCCGTAGCTAATCTCTTTAGTGTTTAATTTATAAAAAAAAAACAATTAGCGACGGTTTTTTGCCGACGCTAATATAAAAAATCAAAAACCAATTAGCCACGCCAAATTGCCGTAGCTAATCTCTTTAGTGTTTAATTTTTTTTTTAAAAACCAATTAGCGACGGTTTTTTGCCGTCGCTAATATAAAAATCAAAAACCAATTAGCCACGCCAAATTGCCGTAGCTAATCTCTTTAGTGTTTAAATTTTTTTTTAAAACCAATTAGCGACGGTTTTTTGCCGTCACTAATATAAAAAATCAAAAACCAATTAGCCACGCCAAATTGTCGTAGCTAATCTCTTTAGTTTTTAATTTTTATTTTTAAACCAATTAGCGACGATTTTTTGCCGTCGCTAATATAAAAAATCAAAAACCAATTAGCCACGCCAAATTGCCGTAGCTAATCTCTTTAGTGTTTAATTTTTTTTATACCAATTAGCGACGGTTTTTTGCGTCGCTAATATAAAAAATCAAAACCAATTAGGAACAGTTTTTTGCTGTCGCTAATATAAAAAATCAAAAACCAATTAGCCACGGCAAATTGCCGTAGTTAATCTCTTTAGTGTTTTTTTTAAACCAATTAGCCACGGTTTAGTTATCCGATCTTTTTTTATCTGATCTTATCTTATCTTCTTTGATCTAATCTTTTTTTATCTGATCTTATCTTCTTTGATCTTCCTTAATCTCATCTTCTTTGATCTGATCTTCTTTGATATTCTTTTATCTGATCTGATCTTCTTTGATCTTCCTTGATCTCATCTTCTTTGATCTGATCTTCTTTGATCTTCTTTGATCTTCTTTGAACTTCTTTGATCTTCTTTGATCTGATCTTCTTTGATCTAATCTGATCTTCTTTTTATCTGATCTGTCTTCTTTGATCTGATATTCTTTGATCTTATATGATCTGATATGATCTTCTTCGATCTTCTTAGATCTTCTTTGATTTCATCTTCTTTGATCTGATCTTCTTTGATTTTCTTTGATATGATATGATCTTCTTTGATCTGATCTGATATTCTTTAATCTGATCTTCTTTGATCTGATCTTTTTTATCTTCTTTGAACTTCTTTGATCTTCTTTGATCTGATCTTCTATGATCTGATCTGATCTTCTTTGATCTAATATGATCTTCTTTGATCTGATATGATCTTCTTCGATCTTCTTTTGAACGTCTTTGATCTTCTATGATCTTCTTTGAACTTCTTTGATCTTCTTTGATCTAATCTTCTTTGATCTCATCTTCTTTGATCTGATCTTCTTTTATCTTCTTTGATCTTCTTTGATATTCTTTGATCTGATCTGATCTTCTTTGATCTGATCTTCCTTGATCTGATTTTTTTATCTGATCTGATCTGATCTGATCTTCTTTGATCTTCCTTGATCTCATCTTCTTCGATCTGATTTTCTTTGATCTGATCTTCTCTGATCTTTTTTTATCTGATCTGATCTTCTTTAATCTGATCTTCTTTGATCTTTTTTGAACTTCTTTGATCTTCTATGATCTGATATGATCTTCTATGATCTGATCTGATCTTCTTTAAAAATCAATTAGCGACGGTTTTTTGCCATTGCTAATAAAAAAATCAAAAACCAATTAGCCACGGCAAATTGCCGTGGCTAATTTCTTTAGTGTTAATTTTTTTTAAAAAAAAACCAATTAGCCACGATTTTTTGCCGTCGCTAATAAAAAAATAAAAAACTATTTATTTTTATTTGTAAATTTTAGCGACGGCTAAAGTACCGTCACTAATACAAGAATTAGTGACGGTTTTAAGCTGTCGTTAAATATTTTGCGATGGATTTTTATAATTATGGGTTGAAATAGTATTGAAAGCAATTAGCGACGGTTTTTTGCCATCGCTAATCGTATAATTAGCGACGGTATCAAAAAACCGTCGCTAGTTTCCGTAGCTATTAAAGCTTTTTTTTGTAGTGTCATGGCATTACAGTTGATTGGGTGTATATATATTGATGTGAGATTGTTCTTTTGTGTTTTATTTAGTGAACGCTATTTAAACAATATTCCAGTACTTAATAGTTCAAATTTTGAAAATTGGAAAGAGCATATAGTTATAGTTCTTAGGTGTATGGATTTGGATTATGCGCTTCGTGTTATGAACCCACTAAGCCTAATGATTCTAGTTCATCTGAAGATAAGACTTCTTATGAAAAGTATAGGCGCTCTTCGCATTAGTCTTATGATAATGAAAAACTCTATTTCTGAAACTTTTCATGGTGCAATGCCTAAGGAGGAAAATGCTAAAGCTTTCCTAAGTCAAGTTGTAGACTGATTTGTTGCATCGGAAAAGGTGGAGGCAAGTATGCTTCTTTGCAAACTAGTTCAGCAAAAGAAATATAACAAGGACACTAAAGTTGGAATTTTCTGATGATATCATGTGCACCTTATTTTGATTTCTCTTCTTACATAGTTTGGTCCCATTAAGATCAATTATACACTTAAAGGGAGAAATGGACTCTTAATGAGTTCATTGCTCAGCGTGTGCAAAAAGACAAAAAGACAAAAAGACAAAAAGTGCTCACATGACAACATTTTCCACTGGCAATTAGGCATCAAAAAAGGGAAAAGAAATATTACTTTTAAAGCTAAGGAACTGCATCCGAAATGACTTTACAAAAAAATGTACAACAAAAACAGGATAAGGTCGCCACATGTTTCTTTTGCAAGAAAGAATGTCATGTGAAGAAGGATTTTCTCAAATATCAGAAGTGGCTTGTTAAGAAAGGTGATAGTTTTAGCTTTGTTTGTTCTGAATTTAATCTAGTTGAGGTATCACGTCATTCCCGGTGCATAAATATAGATGCAATTATTCACATCAGTGTTTTCATGTAACATTGCATAAGGAATCGAAAACCAAATGATGTCGAAAGGTTCATTGACATGGGAATGACAATAAAACTTGTATGAAGGCAGTTGGATTCTTTAAAATTAAAATTTACTGATTTTTATTTGGATTTGGATGAGATTGTTTATATACTGTTATTTAGGCGAAATTTAATTTCTGTTTTCAGTTTGGATAAATGTGGTTATCATTTTTCTTTTGGAAAATAAAGTTTTAATCTCTTACAAAATTCCAATGATATTGGTATCGAATCTCTGATTGATAATCTATATAAGTTAGACTTAGATGCTTTTCACTGAGCCAATTGAAACTTTGCATGTTAATAATTATGGTACTAAGCGAAAATAAATTACTAAGAACTCTTTTATATTATGGTGTAAGCGATTAGGTCATATCTCTTGTCCGAGGATTAAAAGGCTTGTGTCAAGTGGAGTTCTTGGTACCATTGATTTTGTGATTTGTATTGAATACTATGGTAGATATGACGGTTCAGGCCAATGTTCCGGTCCATTTGTGAGACACTTACAAAAATGTAGCATCGTCCCTCAGTACACTATGCAAGGGACACCAAATCAAAATGGTGTATCTGAGAAAATAATCGAACCCTTAAAGACATGATTAGGAGTATGATTTTTCATTCTAGCTTGCCAAAGTCTCTTTGGGAATAGGCCTTAAAAACTGCAGTTTATATCCTTAATAGAGTACCCATTAAAGCAATCAACAAACCCCATGAGCTTTAACAAAATCTCATATGAGCTATGGACTGGTAAACATCTTAGCATTTAGTACTTACATATTTGGAGGTGTCCAGCTGAAGCTAGGCCTTACAGATCTCATGAAGAAAAATTGAACTTCAAAACTGTTAGCTGCTACTTTATTGGATATTATAAAGATCAAGGGGATTCAAGTTTTACTGTCCCTTTACTAATACCTTAGTTAAAACAAATAATGCCAAGTTTATTGAGTATGTTGAGAATAGTGAGAGTACACAATCCATAAATATTAGTTTTGAAGAAAAACCTGTTGACATTCATATGATGGATATTCAACATGTTAACATGATCATGCCTTTTCTTGAACAAGATGCAGTTGCAAATCATGAAGATATTGCTGGATTGCCTTCTACTAATCCAGAAGCACCTCAACCTCCTCAATTACAAATGCCAATAAGGATATCCAATAAGGAGAAAATATCTACTAAATTCGAATGATTATGTAGTTTATTTCGATGAACATAAGTTTGATATAGGAATGGAAAATGATCCTATCAATTTTCTTCAAGTCAAACAAAGTGTTCACTCTTCAGATTGGATAAATGCTATGTTAGATGAGTTAAAGTCTATGAAATACAACGGCGTTTTGGATCTTGTTGAATTGCTTAAGGGTGTGAAACCAATTGGATGCAAATGGGTTTTTAAAACCAAATGCGACTCCAAAAGGCAATGTTGAAAGATATATGCACGACTTATTGCAAAAAGGTTTTACTCAAAAAGAAGACATTGATTATAAATAGACTTTCTCTCCAGTTTCTATGAAAGACTATTTTAAAATTATTATGATCATTGTAGCTCATTATGATTTAGAGTTCCATCAAATGGATGTTAAGACTGCACTGCTGAATGGAAATATTGAAGAAACTATTCATATGATGCAATCACAAGGTTTTGAGATTAAAAACTCAGAACATGACGTTTGCAAATTAAATAAATCTATCTACGACTTAAAACAAACATCTCGTCAACGGTATAACAAATTTAATCAAGTAATCCTCATTCGGTTTTGAGGAAAATCTAATGTGTTTATCGTAAGATTAGTGAAATCAAATTTTTTTATGGTATTATATGTTAAGGACATCCTACTCGCTAGTAGTGACATAGGCTTGTTACATGAGACCAAGAGGTTTCTTTCAAAGAGTTTCAAAATGAAAGATGTTGGTGAAACATCTTTAGTGTTAGTCATAGAGATTCATCATGACAGATCACGTGGTATTGTTTTATTTCTTGCAATTGTGGTATATTTTTTGAAAAAATTAATCAACGTAGCTTGCACAATTTTTTTTGTCAATTATGGTCAAGGGTAAACTTGGAAGTTAAAATACCTCCAAGAAGGGGGATATGTTATATTTCCCATCTTCGAGGGGGTATGTCAAAATTTGATTTAGCATTAGGAAGGTATGTCTAAAATTCTCTTATAGAAAATTTTCAAGACTTATTAGATATCGAAAAGGAGTCATATCCATATACAGAAGGGGAATATGTTTCATCATAATCAAGAACATGTTTCTATAGGAACCCTTGTATTACAAGTCTCAGCTTATATCTGACAATCTCATTTTTTTCATTTCATTTCCTCCCAAATACTTATTTAAAATGAACAGGCTTTACACATTTCTATGGGTTCATACATGATTCCATAAAAACATGTTTTTCAAAGGAACCCAATTCCGTCTGGATGACATCTTTCCACTTTGGCCAATTATTTATTTGTAGACATTCATATATATTGTGTGGTACAATATCCTAATCAATACCAATGCCCTCTTTGATATTTTTGTAGCTACCATATATGTTAATATGATCGATGACCATTCAAATTTGATTTCATATTTCTCCTGAATAAAACGAGATCCCATTATTATCAATACCTGAGCCTTTTCGGAGGCTTTCTGAGGCACCCCAGTGATATGAGCAATCACTTTAGGGGTTGTGGATAAGTTGGATTTTTCAATCATAACCTCTTCAGGAATGTTGTGTAAAGCTTTTGGAGCTTCATGTACATCTTATTCTTGAGCATGTACAACTTCTACTAGAGTTTCAAGAATTGTTTATTCGAGAACATTAGGCATGAGTTTTTACCAATTCTTCTTTCTTTGGGGAGTTGACTCTTTAGAACCTATAGGTCTTCCATGCTTCTAGCATGCAAAAGATTCATGACTACCTTATTCGAAGTTCGTATTTCAGGGATAAAAATTTGATCAATTGTATTTATAGCTAGCACATGTGACTTTGTCACCTTAGCTGCATCATTAAAAGCATCAGATAATTAATTAACAATTTCCTAATGATGCAATATTTTCCTTATCTCATAATCAGAACATTCTAGGATCTAATGAGGCAAAGTAAAGATGTTCCATGATAATTACACTTTTTTTAATCTATTTGTTGTTTGGTAAAAACTTGCTTATCTCCTCCTAACGGTCATAATACGGTCTCATAAAACTGGCAATTTGCAAATCGATCAGGCAGTGAAAACTTCACCAGTTAATAGTTCAAAATAGCATATGATAGAGGGGGTCAAAACCAACATAAATGCTTAAGCAACATTGATGATCCATCTTATTTTTGTTGGAGGTGGTATATGAACTTCTATAGCACAACCAAATTTGCATAGATATTAAATATTAAGTTGACAACATGTCACAAGTTATGCAGGTGAGTACTGATAGTACAAAGTGGACTTATGACGAAACAATTTCGCAAAGTATAAGATTGCATATTCCCAAGCACTAGTGGGTAGTCTGGACTGCATAAGTGAAAGCTTATGAATACGTTGAGGATGTTTAATTAAAGATTCTACTATATGCAAAACTGGATGCTCGATATTAATCCATGTTGATGAGTACAAATCATTAAACACTTGGAAAGTAAACTCAGTTACATTATCAAGTTGAATTGAACTGATATGATGATCTCATAATTGAGCCTCAAGTTTAATAATTCATGCTAGTAATCTAGTAAAAACAAGATTACAAATGGGAAAAAAACACAAATAAGACCATCTAGTGGAAGCGTCATTTAAGACAATGTAATATCTAAAACGTCCATGAGCATGGTGAATTGGTCCATAAATATCACATTTTATTCTTTGGAAGAATGAAGGTGACTCAATAACAATCTTGAAAGGATACGGTCTAGTGATAAGTTTATCTCGTGAACAAGGAGTACACATCTATTCACTAGGGAGATTAAGTTGGGTGTGTGCCAAGGGATGGCAATTTGAATTTTCTACGATTTTCTTTAACATGATGGATCCAGGATGACCCAAATGATCATTCCAAATAAACAAAATTTGCAAGTCAATGAGTTGTGGTTTTCCTTAAGCTTCTGGGGTAAAACAACGTTTGATTCAACAACTCCAACAGTTGTACAATATAATCTTAAGGAGACTATGGAGAATTTATCTAATGTGAGCTTCTGACATCTAACATTAGATATGAAAACCAATTTGATAAACAAACCTTGGGGCGTGTCACATTTTGGACAATTAAGTGCCATGGTTTGCCACATATCTACAATCTTACCACCTTAATAACATGATGTGGACATCTATAAGCTTCTAAAACACATATTTTATAGTACACTAATTAGATCAATTTGGTGTCAGTAAAAACTTTTTTTTTTCAATATAGTATTTATTCATTAGCTATTTTGAAACTAGAAACAAATAAATTATGTAACTTTAATGCAAGTTTGAATATAAATGTTGCAAAAAAAAAGAGAATATAAATGTTGAAGCAACAAGCATGCAATTTGCTTACTATAATACCTAGTAGAGATATGTTGACTACAATGTATTTGTGCCATTGGTTGTAATTATTAGGATTATTTTGCTTTGCCCTTGCGCAATTTATGACAAACCCACATTATTATCATATTTAGATACAATTCATCAAAGTGGATGAAAAATCCAATCCATAAGTTTACTTGGAAAAATAAAACCCAAACACAGGGGATTGGCAGTGGAGGAAATCAGACATCAACGCATGTTGATAATTTTGATGATGAGGACTGGTATGTGGTGGAGCAATTATTGTTGCCTCTGATCCCTATGTTGGTGATGGTCCTTAAGCTAGCACGTGAAAAAAAACAACAATTGTAGTTTGCAAAAAGAAAATGGATTCAAGTTTGAGATCTTCCTCATTTTTAACCACTAATTGATGGAATGGGAATGGGAATTGTAATAGGAATGGGATGGGAATATGTATGTTTGGTATACTTTTTAATGGTGAGGTGGTAATGTAAAACTTGTTTTCCAAAAATACCCTCACTTAAAAATCAAAAACCCCAAACCATCCCCACTATCTCTCCGTACACACTTCAGACTCCCTTTCTTATTTCTTAATTCCCCTTTTTCTCTTTTTTCCTATATTTTCCACCTTTACCAACACCCCCACACAGAATAATTCACACTGGGAGAAGGGTGGGTTTCTTGTGAGAGGGAGAAGGGTGGGTAAGGTGGTGGTGGCGGGTGGATTTCTCACGAGGATAATGGATTTCTTCACAGGTGGTGGTGGTGGGTGGATTTCTTCACAAGGAGAAGGGTGGGTGAGGTGGTGGTGGCAAGTGGATTTCATGACAGCCCATGGAAGAGGAAGATGATGGAGGTTGTTTAGGACATGGTGGAGGATTTGGAGCTGGTGGTGGTGGAAGTGGAGGAGGTATTGGAGACGGTGGGGGAAATGATGAGAAAAGAGGGAAGGAGAGATTACAGAGGGAGGGTGAGAAGGGTAAAAAGGTCATTAGGTAACCTTGAACATTATATGGGTGTCGTAATCGCCATTGGGTCTGAGCACGGAATGACCATTACAACCAAATTTGTAATGGGGATTACGATTACAATGTTTTTTTCTTCACCAAACAAAGGAATGTAATTGACCATTATAATAGTCATTACAAAACAACGGTCAAAGGGGTAACCAAACACGCCCTAAATTTTCTTCCAGATATGCTCCAGCATCTAAAAGATCATAATGGGTTGAGACTTTTGTCTTTAATATGGCATTTTTAGGATTATAAAAGTTCATGCGCAACGATGTGACCCCCTAATTAGTTGGACATTAGATTTGTCATTCACTTTGGTAGGTTGTAGTTAAATAAGATAATAATGACATAATGGAAATTGCGAGTCTATGGCGAACACTCTAATTCTTGATTAGATGGGGAGACATCTTTAGTTAGCTGATGATACATAAAAATGGTCACACCCCTATGTCACACACGTGTCATGATGATCTCGAGAAAATACAGGCCCAACATCAGCCCAACACTGAACAGGCCCAAGCAGTTCTAAGCTCGTTCAATGCAGTCTGCCAGGCGGACCTGAACTCTCACAGCATGCTAGGCCCACACATCTCACAACTATCCTCAATACCCGTAAGCCTTCTTCAGGGAAGTATCTCGATGATTAGCTTCAACGGGCAACTACAGCTGCTATCTGCTTCCAACTAGGAAACAAACACCAGAGTATCTTCAACACAGACAAACTCTCTTCTACGCATTGCTCTTTGATTGGAAATTATCTCCCCCGTATCTTGAAGCACAGAGCTAACTTGGAACTTCCCTCCTACACCACAACTCCTAATTAATGAGGGATCTCCAAGAAGATCTCCTTCCTAAACTACGCCTACGATGGCCTGATAGAACCAGGATTCCTTGTACTATAAATAAGACATGAGGTTGGTAAGGTAAGGTATACTACAAATTCCATGTTCAAGCATTACATCTTCCTTAGAGCCTTGTAAGATTGTAGCATCGGAGTGCCATCGGCCACCCCACGGTGGTTTGTGGCCCATGTGTGTTGCTTATGCAGGTCAGCATGAACCAGGTCAAAGCAGGGAGCAAAAAACAACTGCATCAGTTTGGCGTCGTCCATGGGGATGACATAGTTCTTAACTTTACATTAATCGTCGTCTCCTATCAAACCAAAAGAGATGGTGACCACCAAGTCACACAACAATGGAGAACTAGGGGATATGTCCAACGCTCGTGCTGTCCTATACCGCCTCATTCAGCAAATCTTGTCGTGCACGGGCAGCTAACTCACGTTCCCACGCTGACGGCAGCAACGATAGATCCCATAATCGATATGCTGGCGTCTCAAATACAGCAGTTCGCCAAGGAAGTGGAGGTTCTCACACAACAGAATCCACCACCTACTAACGGAGACCAGGAGCAACACAAACGTCCACTTCCAGAAGATGATAGGGAGCAAACGCAGGAAAGTCAGGCCCCCGCTAGTTCTCATTGGACTAAGGGAGGTTTGCGCGGCTAACACTGTGTTCACCGCCAGAATTGAGAAGCTCGGCCCTGGGAACCCCCTCTGTAGAAGGGCGCGTGACCCAGACGTACTATATCGCCTCTCCGTCCCACCATTTGTGGATCGATAATGAATGAGGCCCTTTCGAGAAAGTTCACTCCCCCGAAGCTCAACTACTACAACGGGACCACCGGTCTTTTCGATCATCTGTGCCATTACCAACACATAATGGCTCTCAAAGAAGGATCTAAGTCTGTCATGTGCAAAACCTTTCCCACCAGTCTAAAAAGTTCTACGCTGACATGGTTCCACAGTCTTCCACCAAAATCAATCAACTCCTTCAAAACACTGACGAAGGAATTCCTTATACGTTTCCTCGGAAGAAGCATTTCAGAAAAATCGACGGGTGCAACGATAATACAACCGTGACGCCCTTCACTGCCGGCCTCAGAGAGGGAAAACTTTTCGAAGACCTCACCTTAGAGCCCTCTCTGGACATGGATGAGCTCCTCAAGAGTTTCCAAGGACACATCATTCTGGAGGATTCAAGAATAGCTAAAAGGAAAACAGAAGGTGACAGGATGCTCTCCTATCTTAGGGACAAGAATGAGGGAAAGATACGCGAGGACGATGAACAGAACGAAAGGAAGCTCAACGACAACATGTCGGATCTTGGTCAGCCCAGGCCAAAGAAATCATCCAACTACATTGGATCCAGAATCATGACACCCCAAAATGCTAATCTGTCAGAAGTACTAAACTCCATGAAAAGAAGGAAGGAATTGAGGTGGCTTCCAAAGACACGCGGAGACCCTTCCAAGCACGACAATGGAAAATATTATGCATACCACAAGGAGGGCGACCACAACACCAACGATTGCAAAAGTCTGTGGTATGAAGTTGAGTACTGGATCCGCAAAGACAAGTTGAAAGAATTCCTGAAATCTGATAAGCAGTTATAATAGACCAGGGATAGGGGGAGTCGGTTAAAGAGATAGAGAAAGAGACTCAAGGGATAATCTACGCCCTTCATGGAGTCAAACCGAATGAAGACCAGTCGTACAGATCCTGTAAGTGGACTCCGCTGGATATGCGAACACAACCCGTTGATGAGGACATATGCGTTTGCTATTCAAGAATTAAGAACTCCATTCCCACTTTGACTTTCATGGATAGAGACCTCGATGGAGTCCGAGCGCCTCACAACGATGCCTTGGTCATTTCTGTTTCCATTGCAAAGTGGGAAGTGAAGATAACTTTAGTGGACATAGGAAGCTCACTTAACGTTCTATTTTACAATGAGTTTCGCAACATGGACCTCAAGGAGGAAAACTTGACGTCTTCAAAACACCCGCTGATCGAATTCAGCGGGGAGAAGTGCTTCCCCATCAGAAATATAAGGTTAGCTACGGTAGTAAGATAGTCGCAACTTAGGAAAGTCCTATTTCTAGACTTCATGGTGGTAGACGCACTGTCATCCTACAATCCCATCCTGGAAAGACCTTGGCTCCACCAGATGAAAGCAGTGGTCTCCACCCTTCACCAGTGTGTTAAGTATATTGTTAACCACTTCGAAGGAATAATACGTGGAAACCAACCTACGACACGAAACTGCCTTTACGCCGCACTAAAACAGATAGAGTACTCTCATATTCAACTACATCATGCAGAGCAGTCTGACCCAGTGCAAGGCCAAAAGATGGTAGAAACATATTTTTCTAACAATACAAAAACAATAAGCTCTTCCACCCAGCGAGTCGAAAAGGCCATGGCAAGCGGGAACACATCCCCCCGCAGATCCACCCCTCTTCAAGGTTTATTCTTCAGTAACCTATGTAACGCCTCGACAGTCCGCTGAATGATCCGGAGAACAACCCGAATTTACTTCAAGGTTAGGATCAATTTCTCTCCGTCAACAGTTAGTTTGCTTTAAGTTGTTTGTTTCCTTTTCCATTGTCAATATTGAGTTTTATTTCTTAAGAGACTTATGTGATTTTCAATCATTTAAGAAATAAAGGAAGAATTACAAAAATGAACTTTATTGATTGTGGGAAAGATGTAACAATAAGCACCTTGAGGCAGATACAAAAGACTACATGCTACGAATGCCCTAAGGCGGATACTAATGACTATGTACTGCAGACATTTGATCAACATGGAGTAAGGACTTTCTTAAACTGTCTGACCACTTAAGCAACACGAACAGTCCAGGGCAAGCCGCCACAAGCGAAAGAACGCTCCATCGAATGCCACCTTCAAATATGGTATGCGGAGGTACAAAATCGACAATCGGGAGTCCCACGATGAGCCACTGCCAGATATGGCCAACTCACACGCTCGATCTATCGGAACGGTAAACCTGGGACAAGTATCAGGTCGACACAGGTAGGGTGACTTTTTGGCTGCGAGGATGAGAGGGACATCCAGGAGTCAATGGCCCAATCCATGGACCATGTCCAACTCCTCTTCATCTCGAGATCCCAAATTCCAGTGCAAAGTGGGACAATGGGGTTAATCAAGAAGTAGAGGAGGCGGCCACCACTAAGTTGGATGCAGATGCTATCTCTAAGATCAAACATTCAGGAACAACAATAAGGCACATGCACATTAAGGACAGATTCTTCCCTTGGGAGAGAATCTTTACCACTTCTCCTAGGTATGAGAAGAAATTACGAGACCTCAGCGAATCAACTACGTGCCCACCCATATCAGGTGACCACGCATAACAACAACTATCTCTATACCTAATCAGCACAATCAGAACATTCGAAGACTCCAGAGACATAGACAATACCCTATTTTCTTTTCCGCACATATTTGTGTGAATTTAGTAAAATGACCATAACTTGCTCATTACAAAATATTTTCTGATGATTCAAATAGTGTTCATTAGATAACTCAGAGTACTACGCTTTTCATGTTTTGATGAAATTGAGAATCGGTCTCAATCTAGCGACAAACTTGGTCAAAATTCAGGGACAATGCCTGTTTTTATATTTTGAATGAGTGAGTGCTAGGTTATTTTGGGAAGAGAGGAGAAAAGGGGAGGTCGGCAATGTGGCTGTTGCAATGGCCACCATCGCAGACCCATCTTCTCTATCTCTTGTCGTTGTTGGTCGTCTCTCACCGTCCCTCGTAGAAGAGAAGAGGAAGTTGGGAAGGGAGAAGGAGTTTTTGCAGGTTTGAATTTGAGAAGGGAAATAACAGTGGGACGATGAACCCTTTTGGCTGAGTCGAATGGAAGTGGAACGGGAGAGATTGGGGGAGAGAGTGATGATTTAGTTTGGAGGGAAAAGGGAGACGGAGCTTTCGATAAAAATAAAAATAAAAGAGAAGAGAAATGATCGAATAAGAGAAGAGGAAGTTGGGAGAGAGAGGGAGCTTTCGATCATTTGAATTTGGGAAGGGAGAATGATTTAGGTTTTTCCTTTTATGGGTGGTGTGGAAGAGAACATTGGTGTGGGAGAGAAAGTGCATGGTGTGGGAAATAAAAAAAAATTAGAAGGGTGATGTGGATGAGGATAACCTGTTGGTGCCAAATACTCGTTGTCTAAAAACAAACACCCTGTTTAGAGTGTCTCACTTCTTGTTACGATTTGTGAGTCTATTCAGAATAAAAACAAACAATATCTTAATTATTTTCAACCACATTTTAATCAACATAAGGAAATTATAGTTTGGAGTTAGCCACAACGTGGAAGAATTTATTGTGTGAAAATTTATGGTTTGATAAATAAACAAATTAGTCAAGTTAAAGTTAAATTGATCCATGTATTCTTTTTTCTCTCCTTCGTTTCTAGGCTTGAAAATTGAGTGATAACTTAAACGTATGTAGTTTTTTGTTTACGAAATTTTGCATATTTTTTTGTACATAATATAAAAGGGTAATGCTGGAAAAGTTTGCTTAGGGCACCCCAAGATCTTAGGGCCACCCTGGTCGAATTGCATATTTCAAAGTAATCATGTTCAACCTTAAACTTTTGTACTATAAATGAATAACATTCTAAATTTCTCTTAAATTTTTGTCCAAAAAAGAAAATGTAGTTTCTCGTAAATTATGATAAATATTTTTAGGGAAAGCCTTAGCCAAGGCATGTGATGAATGCACAATCTCTACTTCTCTCTACATCGAATTGGATCCATGTAAGCAACTTACCCTTATTCAGGTGTTTTAATGTAGTAAAACCTCCGCATTGAAAGAAGTTACACATAACTGAACTATGAATTGTAAATTGTGCAAATAAACCAGGAAGAATTTAACAAGCTAGTTCTTTGTAGACTTGGATATGTCATCAGATTCCATGATTTACAATCAAATGATAGATAAATCGGCATTGAATAACCTAACTTTCTTAATTGTGTGGTTCTACTAATACACTTTAATTGCCCCTTCACACGAAACTGCAAGGGCAAGCTCTACAGCTACCTACCCTTTCACATAAAACTGCAATGGCGACATCATTCTTTACCGACACAAGCCCAACAAACAACCATTTTCTACTTACTGTCAAGTGCATGAAGGGGTCCCTAAGCGCCAATCCATAATGATTAGTGTTGCAGCATAATGTGAGAGTGCGCCTGCTACCACAAAAACATGGAATATCTGATGGCTGTGGCCAGCAATATCAAATGCACCAGGCTTCCATCGTTCTGGGACTCTGGTCACATAAAACACCGCACCGGTAGCATAAAACACCGCCATTAAGAGCTCGTAGGAAAGTGAAACAAGAACAGCATGGTGGCCCCAGTGGAGAGCAATGGCATGGGCAGCAGGAATAACTCCAGAGAAGCCCATGGTGAGGAAGAGAGATGCCCTAAACGGACGAAACCGTGCTGTGGAGAGTGCAGGAGAAAGGAGGGTGATAATTGCTAGGACTCCGAAAACAGTTATGGAGGTAAGGTATAAGAATTGAAATTTAGGATGACAGTAGAACGCGTAATAGATGGGTGGAACAAAGGAGGAAACAATCATTAGTGAGATGCCGGCATAGTCAAGGCGCCAAAAGAAAATGTTGAGGCGATGAGAATGGCAAGCGAGGAGGTGGGAGAGTGAGCTGCAGACTAAGCAACCATGGCGCCAACTAAGAACACAAACCATGGCCATCGTGGAATATTCTCAGTTCCACCGACAACTCCTTCCATCTGCAACACCGATACCTGATTTCTAGTGTGGAAATCCTGCTAAATCAATAATGTAACTTGTATTAGTATAAACAATAAGAGTCTATAATACTGAAATTTGGGGAATGTAACTTGTATTATTATATGAACAATACGAGTCTATAAAGCTGAAATTTGGGGGAAAGAAGAAATTAACGATTCTAGCTGAGATGGAAACAAATTCAACAACATTCTCACGTTTTCTTCCAATAAGTTTTAACTCATATTTAGTATCAAGTCTTAAAATCCCATCGAGTATATGTTTATTTCAACCAAAACTCTCAATTGGCATGTACAAGATGCAATGATCTTGCAGGTCTTCAGACCATACACGCCCGACACTTGACATATATGCAGAGTATATACATCACAGAATAAGAGTAGAAACCCCATCACAAAAACATCCTCCCAATACGATTGGTAACAGAAACATCCTTTGTCCATAACATAATTTTTGCTACCACTGGGAAAACTCCTCGACTCCTTGTAGTACTAAGTAACTCAATGGCAAATTCAGAGGGAGGCAGAGTATCTCGTCAGCATATCAACAACAAAAGCATACTATAACTTCCTATCATCACGACAGAGTGATGAATCCTCTAAATGCAACTAGGCTCTTACAAAAGATCTTCTAGATGCTCATTGCATTAATGTGTGAGTTGATTTTAGGCAGGGGAAATTTTGCCTTGATATAATAATATGTAGTACAGCAGAAATAAGATATTGCCATGATATTTCCATAAACTAGATATTACTTTGGCATCATTAGTATCAGACATCGATTACTGCCTAATCCAAATATAACCTTATATCCATGAGCAAGAATCATCAACATTTCTGCCTATTATAAACAATAAAAGCAATCCAACACTGTAGCATCACATGCATTTCCACCTAAACCTCGATAAGATTTTAAATACACCTTTCGTCGTATAAAACAATGTTTACTGTCTTTTCGACAACATTGTACATGTAGACTAAATGCCAAATCAGAATCACATGCGTGGCACGGACCTCCAATCAGTTCAAAAAACTACTATTTCATCACATGAACCACTCCAGTGCCTATACCTTATTGTTGCAGAGTAGGATCAAAATTTCATTCAGAGGATATTCCATGATGAGTTACTTGAGCTCTGTTCATTAAGACAATCTTGGTAAAGAAATTTTGCAGATATGAAACTAATGGGTATCTAAATTTTCCCAGAACCGCGGATCAACATAGTCTCTCTATGAACTCTTTTATTTAAACGTACATGGAATACTTTTTCAGTTTTGGCATACTATTTCTTCACTGGGAAACATCTCTACCTCTGTAACAACACTGGTATGGTAATGCCTTAGACATTAAACCGTTTTCTTCCAGAACTATGCCTATTGAACAAATCCTCATACCTAACACTGAAAGTGACAAATAGACTGATATGATTTACAAATATGAAACGCACTGTGATATGATTGGTCGTATGTCAACTTTGAAATTCATCATGATCAAAAGATAATCATAATAATCCCTCAACCCTAATATGAACATTTTCTTGATTTTGAAAATTTTATAAAACTTTAAGCCAACAAATCACGCTCCAAATGATTTAAGTTAACTTAAATATACATTAAGAATAGTCTTGTGTCTCCTTCAAACACTGCCCAGTAATCAGTAAGGATGTCTGATATAATACCATTTCTATGTAGGGTCATGATCCAAGGCCTTAAATTGTTTACATTACACCCACCTAAATTGCTGAACTAGTTGATTAGTGCTGATCGATGATTTCCTTATGACACTGATCACTCCCATCCAAAATTAGTCCATTTCAAAACTTGTAGTATGATGACAATCAGTCATGATTCATAACACTCTTTATACTAAAGAAAATTTTTCAAAACACCTTTAACTCAAAAGATTCCTTAATTATTCTAAACCCACAGAATTCAAGCAACCTTTCTTCTGATCAAAACCCAGTGATGAAGGTGTGTGAACACTTGACTATGTCAAATCTTTAAGAAAATGATCTCAAAGTGACTTCTTAGTGTATATATATTCATCGTAAAGGGGCGGTGGTGGACCAAATACTTTTAAATAGAGTCGCTAAAAACCGATAAAGGTATTTAATTCAAGATCTAATGTCTTAGCATAATTAAATAATTATGTCATTAATTCCAGGAGTATATAGTGCGCTGCCTTTTAGAAAATGAAAGGTGATGGTTGCCTAAGAACATTATCTCTACTCGGAAATCAATTATTTTTCAGGATAAACATTTAAAAAAAAAAAAAAAAAAAACTTACTGAAATTAAATTATTGGTGCTGTTGTTCTTCATCACTGAACCCGATCTGCTGCAACATTTCCAAAATTAAAAACAGTTAGATAAAAAGCAATCAATGATACATAATTTCCTATCAGATACTAAAATCATTAAATGCTTTTGGCAAAGTTTGAACCCTACTTATGATACCATCCGTCTCAAGTGTTTGATCAATGATTACACATATTGCGTCTTTATAAAAATAAAATTAATTAAAGAACAAACCTGGAGAAACCAAGGAGGAAAACTTGAACATCTGGAGAAGTCTCCATCAAGCTTAAGGCAGTTATTATAAGAAACAATAGAAATCCTCCCAAATGCCTGCAAAATAACGAACAAATTCATAAAAAATTAACAAAATCTGTGAAAAACTCGAAGACAGGAAGCGAGCTAGTTCTTGATCTTACGTCCAGACATTAAGAGTTTCATTGTGCCACGAGAAGACGCTGAGAAGCGCCTCCTTCAAAGGCCATTCGGCGCGATAATGATCCAATATAAATTCATTATCTTTCAAGTAATCAGGCAATGCCTCATACTTCACCAGTCTCCTTTCGAATCTATTCTTCTTCTTCTTCTTCTTCTTCTCAGCCTCTTTCAAAGAATCAAATTCTTCAATCTCCATATCTGGCTTCACCGTTTTATTATCGTCTTTTCGATGATTATGTTGATCAATACAGCTCCCTCTTCTCCTTAACTTATCTCCGGTCATTATTCGAGCTCACCAGACAATAATTTGTCTGGTGAGACACACGATATTAGATCCGTTTTCGATGTCGAATTCTCTTTGGATCAACAGTGGTGGATGAGTGAGTCTTGTAGAGATTAAAAGGTTTGGTAAGGTAGGAGATGGAGAGGTTGCAGAGAACAAAGCTACAAGGTTTTTGTGGGAAAGAGATGGAGGAGATGGTTATATACTCTATTTTTCGAATGAATGTAGAATTTGTGTAGAAAAAAAAGTTGTACAAGTTTTGCGATTAATAAATGGTGACGTACACTTTTCTTTTAGTTGATCCAATTTTAGGCCAGTCCAATATCTATAACTAGAATTTTAGCTTACCCAATCAAGTTGTCATTAATTATGGTTCAGTTAAGAATGGACGCCAAGAGATTTGGATAAGCAAAGTGGTGTTTTAAGTTATGAGGTGGCTAATTTTGAGTGTCCATGAGGTAAAGAAAAAAGGGTTTTTAAATTATTAAGTTAACTCTATTAAATATATGGTAACGAATAATTAATGAGTTATCTTATCACATAGTCGCCTAAATCATGTTTCATCTAGAGTATTGTGATATCGTCACCAATGCATATCATAGGATTTGGATGACGTCGAGTTGAGCTATCTTGACACGGTTTTTAAACAGGGAAACTTAACTTTGCACTATGAAAAGCCTACTTCAAACATTCGCATAATATTAACATGAATAAAATGGCAATCGTTTTAGCTTTTCTACTAGCTTTTTTAGTATGGTAATCGCGTGGAAGATTCAATTATCCATGTTAGTGTGCATTAATGATCGTACATATATTAGGTCGTAACACGATATATCCGATGGTTAGGGTTACATGCACCTATACACATCGGTATGATTTTACTTATTAATTTCAAAATAATCATCAATTATTCACAATATCTTTTTCATGTCATAAAAGTAGAACAAACTGCTCATGTCTCCAAAAAGAACAAAATGGATGGTAAAGTAGTTGGGTCAGCTTTGTGTCATTTCCCCTTCTCATTGCTTGGATGACCTAATCAACCAAGTTCTTCACCACCCATCTCACATGGCTCACCAAATCCTCAGCCCTCTTGTTTCAGTCAAAATACTCAAACTATATGGTTGTAGAAAATTTGAACATTGGGTAAACCGATTACTTGTGTGTAATCATCAAATTCTAATTCAAAACCAAAGAGGATGCGTATATTATTGAGTGGGTGCACATTTTCCCTCTAGGTTGTATTTGCCTATATGGTGTCTAAGTTGTATTTGATAGGGGTGGGCACGGGATGGGATGGGACGAGATGGATCCATCCCGTTCATTTGGAATTGAGACGGGACGGGACAGGATATGCCTCATCTCGACCTCGTCCCATCTCAAATGGGATCAGGATGGGATGGGACGGTAACGTACTTAATAGTCCTCCAATAAAAATAACAAAAAAAATTTTATCTCATATTACTCACACACCAATAATGTCAAATTTATATACATATAACTTATATCATTAATAATAATAGATATTAAATAAATAAATATTAAACTTTTTTAAGGAAAATAAATATTAAATTTCATTTAGAATAAATGATTATATAGAATTTCATCTTATATTGATTTAATTTCAACACATCCTTAACTTTAATTTAGAAGAGTATTTTGATTAAAATTAATAATAATTATTATTAAATAAATAAATTCGGGACAGGACGAGATAGGCAGGATTGAAAATTTTCATCCCGATCCCATCCCACTCCAGATCAAGATTGGACGGAATCGGGATGAGTTTGATCAATCTCAAAATGACCCAAAAAAATCAAGACAGGTTCAAAATCGGGGGATGGAATGCCCACCCCTAGTATTTGGTCTCTAAAGTTGCATTTGTAGGGTTAAATTGATCAAAGTGATTAACTTAGCTTCCAAACAAAACATTAGCAGATAGCCCAGTACAGCTACCATGGGCTAGAATTGGACCCAAACAAATTGGATTTCTATAAATAAGCCCATTCTAAACCTAATACTTACTACAATCAAAGAATGTGATTTTTTTTTAAATGTCAAAATTTCACGAAATATTTCTTTTTTAGCTTCTGAAATTTGAAATATTTCTTTTTTTCATTAGGCCAATTTCAACTTCCATAAATTTTGACATGTTGTAAATTTTGTTATATAAGTGATTCTTATACAATATGTAGTTTATATGACATTATGAATCTTGTGGTACTCTTTATGTAGTAAGAGTTTAAAATGCTTAAATTATATTGATATCCTTAAAATTATAATCAAAATTTTCACATGTTTGTTTTCTACACACAACGAAATATTTTTTAAAATCAACTTATCGAAGTTACCTCAAAAAACTAAATCACAGTCCTTGAGTTGATCAAATCAGATCCTACTCCATATCACAAATATTACCACCTGACTACGTATTTCAGGCGACCGTTTTTGTTTTGTTTTTGTTTTTGTTTTTATTTTTATTTTTATTTTGTGTTCCAACTGCTTATACCACGACACCAAGTAATTCAACATGCCTTAGCCCGAAACCAAACAGTTGATTCTCCTAAATCATATGGATCTTACCACAAATAAGTGGTTTGTCGCAAACCTTCTATTTTACAAGAATGATTTTGTGATTGAATAATACAGTGTTATAAATGCACTACATCTTACAAATTAACGACGGAAAATAAAGGTGCCATGTAACAATGATGTAATCAAAACACAGAGACGAAAATAATTGATAGCCTTCAAGAATCAGTACAAATTGAAAGCATTTGGACAGTATATATTGGACCCTTTCCTAAAAAGGTTCAAGGGACAATATATGCATGCCTTCACGACAAAAAGATAAGGGCCGTGAGTGATTGTGCATGGGCATGAATTATTTTCCTTAATGAACGTTATAATTTCTGTAATATATAATGCATTTTCTTATTCTTTCAACCAAGGGGGTGTAGCTCATATGGTAGAGCGCTCGTTTCGCATGCGAGAGGCACGGGGTTCGATTCCCCGCACCTCCAGTTTTTTCAATTAATATTTTTTATTGAAATAATATCATCATCAGCCTCAAACTATCAGTACCTGTTAGCCAAAGGTTCATCATCTTTCTTCATACTCAAATTTTTTTTTCTCCATCTTTCTTCGTACTTTGCTTCTTTTTTTTTGTGAAATTTTGATGTTTAAGTTGAGTTGTCTTCACTTTGCTTTTTTTTTTGGGTGAAATTTTGATGTTTAAGTTGAGTTGTCTTCATATTTCTTCGTACTTTGCTTCTTTTTTTTGTGAAATTTTGATGTTTAAGTTGAGTTGTCTTCATATTTCTTCGTACTTTGCTTTTTTGTTTTTGTGAAATTTTGATGTATAAGTTGAGTTGATAGCAATATGCTTAAAGCATATCTAGTTAACAGTGCAATATCATATCTGGTTAAAAGTGCAATATGCTTGAAGCATATCTCCATATCCATCTGGTTAAAAGTGCAAATATTTTAAGTTAAGTTGATAGCAATATATATGCTTGTCTGGACCCTTGAAGTCTAAAAGTTTTGAAAACATGTTCTTCAGTCAAAATTGTATCAGACTTCAAGTGTTTATCTGGAAATACTTGCCTTTGTTGGTCTAGTTGATGAATTTTAGTATCTTCACTTTTGTTTGTGAAGATAATTTTTTTATATGTTCTTCAGTAATTTTTTTGTTTGTGAAGATAATTTTTTTATATGTTCTTCAGTAATTTTTTTGTTTGTGAAGATAACTTTTTTACAAGAATAATTTTAAAATTTTTTTATATATATTAATAATTTTTATTTTTACAAAATTTTTACAAGAATAGTTTTTTACATGAATAATTTTTTACAAGATCTTTTTTTTTTACAAGAATAATTTTTTTGTTTGTGAAGATAATTTTTATACAAGAATAATTTTTTTGTTTGTGAAGATAGTTTTTTTATATATTCTTCAGTAATTTTTTTCAGTCAATACTACCCAAAGTTCTTTTGTTTGTGCAGTTGTTTCACACTTGCAAGATTTTGAATTCACTTTTGTTTTACAAGAAATGGCAATGGAAGAAAAACCCAACTCATGGTTCCTCCTCCGCCTACTCTTCCTCAAGACATAAACTACAACATCTTGTATCTGACTTTGTATAAAGTTTCTGATTTGATCTTAGAGTGTATGTAAGACACAATATCACTTCACAAGCCACGATTCTTATTTCACCAAGTCCCAATTAAATTATGCTTTAAATCGACAACCCTGCAATTTTTTTATGGCACTGTTTTATGTTTACAAAGAAGAGTTAAGAGTTTCAGTTTGCTACTAACCAAGGGAAATTATAATGAGTATGAAGCCACTTGTCACGAGCCATCTAGCATAGCTTTCTCTAGATGCCTCCGGAAGGTTCTAGAGTGCTCTTGAACATTCTAGCTTAGCTTTATCTAGAGTGTTCTAGCATGGATGAGTCTAGAACACCCTTGTACATATTTATGTAGTTTTTTCTAGAAGCCTCCTTGTAATTTATGGTTCCTTTGGAGGTGAGAACTTTCTAGATGCATAGAGAATACTCCTTTGAAGGAGGATTGTGGAAAGTTCTAGGCTAGAAGCCTCTAGGACTTTAAGGGCCTATAAATAGGCATTAGCATTCATTTGTACATATCATCAAACACTTGTACAACTCTCTCAAGCAATACAAAGCATTCTTTCAAAAAGCTTAAACACTTGTGCCTTAGCATTTTCCTCACTTAAGCTTCCGTAGCAACACTTAGCATTAGCCAAGCATCGAAGTGCCTTGACTAGTTAGTCCGACGGGAGTGTGACGCTAGTAGGCAGCGTGTTAGCAAAGGGAAAAAGGTCAGCACGTGACACGTGGTATCAGAGCAGCGACGATCGTAGGGGCGGTCTTGCTGAAGTTGTGTTGTGCTAGCTGCTGTGTGTACGAAGATTAGGTGCGGAACAATCTTATCATGTCGGGAAACAAAGAGAGTGTTGTTGGAGTTATACTTGAGGCACTTTGTGGGTGCTAACCAGAAGGATTGGGCCAAGTTGATGGATGTGGCTCAATTCTCATTCAACTTGCAGCGATCTGAATCAACGCAACAAAGTCCGTTCGAGATCGTCATGGGCCAGCAACCCTTGACTCCACAAGCCGTTGCGTCGGGCTACACAGGTAGCGGCCCCGTTGCGTACAAACTTGCACGAGGGTGGCATGAGCAGCTTGATATAACGAAGGCATACTTGGACAAGGCGTCTAAGAAGATGAAGAAGTGGGCAGACAAGCATAGACGCCCTCTCGAGTCCCAAGTGGGCGACATGGTCATGGTCAAGTTGCTGCCACAACAGTTCAAGGTCTTCCGCTCGGTGCACAAGGGACTAGTGCGGAAGTACGAGGGACCATTTCCCGTCCTACGGAAGGTCGGGGGAGTTTCTTACAAGCTTGAGTTGCCGCCCAAACTCAAGATTCATCCGGTGTTCAATGTGAGCATGCTCAAGCCCTACCATGGTGATAAAGAAGATCCAACGAGGGGCGAGTCACATCAAGCACCAACCGCGGTCGTGGCTTCCTTTGATCGAGATATCGAGAGCATCGAGGCAAAGAGGCTCATCCGACGGAGGGGTGTGTCAAGCTATAATGAGTATCTCATTCGATGGAAGGGACTACCGAACAGTGAGGCCTCATGGGAGAAAGAGGGTGACCTATGGCAATTCCAGGGCAAGATCGCGGAGTTCGAGGCAAGATCTTGACGGGGTCGTCAAGGACTTGGGTGGGGGAGAATGTCACAAGCCATCTAGCATAGCTTTCTCTAGATGCCCCCGGAAGGTTCTAGAGTGCTCTTGAACATTCTAGCTTAGCTTTATCTAGAGTGTTCTAGCATGGATGAGTCTAGAACACCCTTGTACATATTTATGTAGCTTTTTCTAGAAGCCTCCTTGTAATTTATGGTTCCTTTGGAGGTGGGAACTTTCTAAATGCATAGAGAATACTCCTTTGAAGGAGGATTGTGGATCTAGAACTTTAAGGGCCTATAAATAGGCCTTGGCATTCATTTGTACATATCATCAAACACTTGTACAACTCTCTCAAGCAATACAAAGCATTCTTTCAAAAAGCTTAAACACTTGTGCCTTAGCATTTTCATCACTTAAGCTTCCGTAGCAACACTTAGCATTAGCCAAGCATCGAAGTGCCTTGACTAGTTAGTCCGACGGAAGTGTGACGCTAGTAGGCAGCGTGTTAGCCAAGGAAAAAAGGTCAGCACGTGACACACTGCTAAGATCCCAATCAAGGATAACGTTACTAAGCAGTGGATCTGTTCAGGTTCTTTCTTCTGGTAATGGACTACTTTGCTTAGTCCATATCTCTTACTTGAGAGAGTCGGTCGCCATCTTTGTTCATAATCCCATTACTAAGGAGTGCATTACATTACCCAAATCAAACTATAACACTAAATACTCTTGTACTGAAGTTCAATAAGGCTTTGATCGAACTACCATCAAGTATAAAATAGTCCTAACATTTTTATAGTGAGTTGTAAGTTAGTTTATATGACATTGGCTGAAGTTGTACAAGACTTCACAAGGTCGTGTCAAACCTTTTCTCTTATTTTGCTCTATGTTTGGGCAAATTTGCACCGTTCAATTAACAAACTTTGGTGGGTTTAATCAATAAGTTTCGTCTCCATAATTTAGTTAATTTTTTAAGTATCGCTGTTTTTGAGGTTTAATCATAGTTGAAGTTTGGAAGGTTTTGGTCAAATCTTTAGCTCTGGGTTTTCATTTTATCTCAATGTTGGTCAAGATCATGTCCATAACATAGGACTTGTCTTTAATCATGTAATAGTTCTCTTAGTTTATTATTTAATTGATTTTGAGTAATATTATGCCATTTGAGGACCAACAAAATTTTGATCTCAAATGTAGAACATAGAAGATTCACATGGGTCCACTCTCCACTCGAGCTATTTGAAAAATCCATATGAATTTGTAGTCAATGGTGGAGAAGATGGTCAAGAACATGTTTTTGAGGTTCAGATCTTTACATACCAATAATATGTCTTTTATCATGGGGTGAGCAAAAACTTACAACCTGAGTTTAATTTGAGTATTCAACGATTTGAGGGAGCTATTTATAAAGAGAATTTGATGATCAATAAAAGTTGCTAGAGATTGCATGCTCAGCATCAACTTCACTTACAGAGCCATTTTCCAAAGTGATCACTAAGGGTCGGCCTGAAAAGAAAAATAAGTTGTCTTCGGAGGAAATGAAGCATATATTGTCCACAAATAGAAATCTTTTAGAGTTTGAGCTTTCACACACCCAAGAAGAGCTTCACACTCAAGCTAGTGCCAATGTATCTAAGAAAAAAAAGAAAAGGCAAACAAGTTCACAAACCAATTTTCCAAGTTCCTTATACCTTTCATTTGTGAAATCAAAAATGTTGAATCTGATGGAAATTGTGGCTACAGGGCACTCCAAGGTCTTTTAGGACTCCACCTCCCTTTTCAATAGAAGAAGATTTGTGGATTTGTTATTGGAGCTCACACACAACGAACCATTTTATAAGAAGATGTGAGGTGATGCAACAATTACAGATCTTAAGGAACGATTACCAAGCAACATGCTCACGACTGGTGAAAATGCATTGATGATTTTTCCCTACTGCGGTGATATTACAACAACTAGTTATGGATGTGTTATAGTTGAAAATTTTCAAGACCAGTGCATGATCTTTTTGTCGTATAGGGACCAGCCTAGTAGAGTTGATCCTATTCGAGTATTATCTATTGAGTTAGTTCAGGGCAATCATTTTGTTGAATTACACATGGAACCCAATGCACCGATCCCACTGATAATTCCCACGTGGTAATATAACTATAGCAAAGAAGTCGAAACTAGAATGCACAAGCATCAGGAGCTAGTGCCTAAAAAAATAGTGAATAAGAAGATTACTCAAGCTATTGATTAAGGACTTCGTATGAGCTATGATTCTTACTTGAAAATTTTTAATGTAGGATTTTTTGGTTTTTAAGAAGAAAGTTCTGAGTTATTTTATTTTATTTTATTATGATATGCTAGTTGCAACAAGTTTTCTTTTGCAAAATAGTTGCATTGGCTAATTCATCAAAGTAGCGGTACATAAAAGGACTACATTGAGTTAGTTGTTGATCTCTACAACATCTTAATTTGGATATGCATTGCAGAGGGAGTAAAACACAATTGTACCTAGAGGTTTGTAGTATGTTTTGGATAAGGACATGTATTCATACTTATTGTTGCATTGTGATTTTTGTTAATGGTAACGTCGTGTTAGATGTAGCTCTAACTTCTAAGAGCGTCGCAATAGTTGTGAATAAAAAATCTCCAAATCTAACACATTCAATGTACATGTATGAACCCAATTTCAAATATCAATTTTTTTTATTTATTTTTTTTTGGCCCAAATAAATAATGGCACCCAATAAAGTCGTTTCCATAAAATAAAAATAAAAAAATTTTAATTAAAAAATAGGTAAGTTGGTGTCATACATTTTAAGTTAATGTAACAAAGTCGAAACATCAAAAAAGCCAATGCCACCAAGCCAAATAGTCGAGTATACGTAGCAACTCCTTTTTTTTATCTATGTTTCACATCTATTTTACCATAAACCCTCGTCTACGTCAACTCTTGAAGAATGTTTCTTTGATTATATCTACTTCTTTTTTTCTTTTCTACTCCGAGTATTAGGTTTGCCTTTCTTTGGCTCCCAACTCTTGAGTTGTGCTTATGCTTAGACTTCATTTTACTTATGTTTCTTTAATACTCAGAAAGTATTTTTTTAGTAGATTGTTTGCTTAGTCCTAAAGAAACGTACGTATTTTAAATGTTGGGTTTGTCTTTCATTGACTTCAACTCGAAGAATGTTTCATTTTATTTTTGGTTTTGTTTCTTCCAATCAGAAACAATAAATAAACTCCAACTATTGTGTATAAATTGTGTGCTTAGACCATAAGAAACTTATTTGTTTCAATTTTTTTTTTTTGTATCCTACATTCAGAAACAAAAATGCAACTCCAGGTACTGTCAATAATGTGTGCTTCCAGACCTTAAGAAATCGTTGTATGTTTCACCCAGAGAAGACAAACAGAAAAACAATAAGCAAAATATATATATATATAAAGAGCTCTTCGAACTCGATCAATTTTCTCAAAGCAAATATCACTGGTGAGTGGACATGGAATGGTATGGTTTGAATTGATTTGGGATTTATCACCATTTGGCATCTGACTTAAAAACACCCATGATATAAGCCATAAGGTTAGTCCATGTGGTGCAAGATAATCTCGCGCAATCCACTTTAGCTCGCAAATTATAGTTTAGTCATGGAACGGAAGTGCCTTCAGCTCAAATGCAGTCCTCAGTTCTGTGTTTTTGGGATCCAACTGATGACTTACAAAGGCTGACAAGTTTATCAGATTATTTTCAAGGCCAAATAAATACAATTTTTAGGCAAGATTTGCACAATCTCACACAACCCATCGGATATATCGGGATAGGAATGAAAACACAACCATCAAATCCATTTCCAAACACAAAAGTTGTACACACAATGAGCTAATGAAGACTAAGCAAGAAAGAGACGTTCACCAGAAGCCAATGAAGACGGCGAAAACCCCTACTCGCCTGCACCTTCCCATTTGCCAGCCCACAATATTCTATCTTAATTCCCAAACAACCCTTTCCCCCCTCCTTTAAAATCAAAACATCCCTACAACAGAGGTCCCATCTCTTCTTCTCTGCTTAGTTTTTTTCACCCTACTGAGCACCCCTGGCACAGTTGGTTAAAATGGCGAAGATATCACAGAAAGAAAAGAGAAACAGTGTAAACAATGGTGTTACTACTACTACTACTACTACTAAAGTGAAGAGAACAAGGAAAAGTGTCCCAAGAGAATCTCCTCAGCAACGTAGCTCAATTTACCGCGGTGTCACAAGGTTTGTATTTGATTCAATGGGGTTGATTTAGTGGCTTTTATTAGTAATATTGTCATGCTCACGAGTGAGATTGTTGCTGTTTAGACATCGGTGGACTGGGCGATATGAAGCTCATCTCTGGGATAAGAATTGCTGGAATGAGTCTCAAAACAAGAAAGGAAGACAAGTTTATCTTGGTAAGTCACATTCAATTGAGGTCCCCCTAGAATGGCTTGTATATGTTCTTCAGTGAGAACTGAAATTGACTGATCTTCGGTCCTGCAGGTGCCTATGTTGATGAAGTGGCTGCCGCGCATGCATACGACTTAGCAGCATTGAAGTACTGGGGGCCTGAAACAATCCTTAATTTCCCAGTAAGTTTTTTTTTTTCCTGATATTTGTCACAGTTTCTGTTCCAAATGTTCCATTCTAGTCTCCAAAAACTATAATAACTATTGCAGTTATCAACCTATCAAGAGGAGCTAATCGAAATGGATGGGCAATCCAAAGAAGAATATATTGGATCACTGAGAAGGTAAATCAAGAAAAATCTTATACATTTATGATCAGCTTATGAGTTTTCTAAGAGTTTGAATCAGTGTATTAATATAATACTGTTGAAATTGTAGGAAAAGTAGTGGATTCTCTCGAGGAGTTTCAAAGTACAGAGGTGTCGCAAGGTATTATTCAGCAATGTACATTAAATACGTAACGCATATATTCCCAAATCTCAACCTTTCTGCATTATTTTCACCTAAATTTATTACCTACTGATCGGTGTTCATGATCCTATTCTATCCATCCCACCCTCTGTCTGCCTTACCTATAATGCCGAACAATCAAAGACTTCTTGAATTAGTAATCTTAAGAACATAATGTTTTGATGTGCAGACACCATCATAATGGAAGATGGGAAGCTCGAATTGGCAGAGTTTTCGGCAACAAATACCTCTATCTGGGAACTTATGGTAAATAAATCCCTTCAGAAAATTTAAATTATGAGTCAACACTGAAACATTTACATCAATGCAGCTCAAATTATCCTCAAATATCTCGTTATGTGCAGCTACACAAGAAGAAGCGGCAACAGCATACGACATGGCAGCAATTGAGTACCGTGGACTTAATGCTGTTACTAACTTCGATCTCAGCCGTTATATCAAATGGCTCCGACCCAACAATACTGATCCAACACCCAATAACCCCAATCCTAACCCAACACCGAACCCTACTCAGGACTTAGAATTAAGCTTCCTCAACCATCAGACTACTAGCAGCAATGAAACTGCAATTTCCCAATCAAGGCCAGGTGGTGGTACCACCAATTCTTCGGCATTGGGACTTTTGCTTCAGTCATCAAAGTTCAAAGAGATGCTTGAGAGGACAACAGCAGCTGATCTGTCGTCAGAATCTGACCTACCAAGGTGCAGTTTCCCAGACCATATACAGACATACTTCGAGTGCCAGACTACAGTGGAGGGAGATGAGGTTATGTTTGGAGATTTAAACTCGTTTTCAGCACCAATGTTTCACTGCGAACTGGATGGGTGAGTCAAGAAACTTGTCCATGATCCTGGGAATAAGAGTTGAAGAACATCACAAGGATATTATAACTTAACCAAAAAAGCATTCTTTTCAATGTTAATTATTGATTTCACTTTCAAGATGTAGAGATAGAACAAGATAGGGATTCATTTATATTTTTGAATAAGGGACACATTATAAAGCCTCAAAACAATAATTTTTATGGTTTACGTTGTTATTGTTTCTTTCTGAATGTCTCTTCGTTACAACTTTGATGTGAGACTTGAAATGGAGAGTTTGTCTGAAGCAATGTTTCATAGCAAATACTTGAAAGAGGTGGGACAGAGTATTGAGAGTTACAATTAGAATAAAACTGAACTCTTGTGTTTCATCCAAAATGTTGAAAGTAAATTGCTTATTAAATTTTCTTGGCGCCCTGTTAGGTTCAACAGCAACGTCAAAGAGAAATTATATTCTCATTCACCATTCCATTAAAGGTATATCAACAAAATTCACTGGGTACCAACTTAAGAATGTGAAGCTGCACTGAACCCATGCAAATGAATTTAACAAGCAGGATGCTTTGACAAAGAAGAGAAAGAAAAGTACCTACCCGCGCCCTGAATGTTGTATTGAACTACTTGCATCTCCTGCAAGGGATCTTCAGCAAGGAGATATAGAAAATGAAGCATTAAATCAACGAATTCAAGTGCACATTTATTCATTATTATGTCATGCAAATACTGGCAGAAATGTAGGGACTCAGACTCTTCTTTTCATAATTGTTCAGAATGAGAAAAAAAATATATATGAAAGACAAGAAGAAAAAAAAACATAAAAATCTTGTTTTCAACACCAAATAACAGGAAATTTAGTTACAAAGTAGGTGTCCTATCATAGACATCGAAGGGTGTGTTTGGTTGCATGGAATTTTATGTCATGGAAATCCATGAGGGGACCACCTAAATCTAAGTTAATTTGAGATTCACTCACCAATCCACCATTAGGTAGGTTTTGTGACCATTGGTGATAATGGAAGTCCCATGAACATGAGAATCAAATGTTTTTTGGGGACCAAGGAGTGTGATTGTCATGTTAATGAGACTTTCATTCCCATCATTGATCACAAAATGTAATGGTTGATTAATGAGTGAATCTCAAATTAGCTAAGATTTAGATGGTCCCCTCATGAATTCCCATGGCATACAATTCCATGCAACCAAACACACCCTAAGTTTCATTGGTCTCTTTTTAGTTACTAGTTAGTGCAACTGTAAGTTCTCATGAAATAACTAATAAACATAGATACAGAGGAGCAATGCCCTTAATTATCCCAGACTACTGTTAAAAAGTGATTTGATGTAGCCGTTAAGATTTCTCGCGGATAAATTGTTGTGAGAGACATGGGTGCATGGCCTACCTAGTATATAACATTTCTTATAAGAGCCCGGATACTCTGACCATTTCCAGAGTTCTTACTGATCCGGTCAGTGAGCCTTTCCCGGAGAGTCTTATGATCCATGGGAGACCTGCCTACCGATGTCGATGATTCACATGGTGTATTACAATACCTTCGAAGCCCATCCCGAAGACTTCAAAGTTCAAACTAGAGGATTGCTAGAGCATCAATATCAATCTAATCAGTTTACTTAAGGAAAAGGTGTTCAAGGAGTTCATGTAAAGCGATGTGCTCAAAGAGGCCTGGGCAAGCCGTGGTGGATTGGGAGATGCCACGCAAGGTGCGGGAACTATGATTCTTCCTCAAATTAGTCATACTTATAAATATATATATTTAATACTATAGGCAGTTCATGGAGGGCTTCTCGGGTAATCGGAAGGGCTTAAGCTGAGAGTTTCGGAGCTTCTGCGAAAGACAAGCTACTCGGCCGGCTCAAAGAGCAAGCAATCGGAGGAAAAGTTGCTAACGGAACGGAATGATAAATATTTCACGCCTTCCGTCTCCTAGACTTAATGCCTTATAATAAAGAGAGGATTTTGTGTTCTATGAAAGCCATGGCGAGACTTCAAAAGTCAAGACGTTCAATTAAACCTCAAAAAGAGCTAGTGTAGATAACTAGAACATACCTTTAGGGATGGAGCAAGTTGAAAAAAATCCCCAATGACAAAATCAATGTAATCTTCCACTCCATATACCCTTGCATTATTGATAGCCAACCTAACTGTTTGAGGATCAATCTCAATTGCCATAACATGATAACACCTAAGGGTGTGTTTGGTTGCATGAAATCCTATGCCATGGGAATCCATGAGGGGACCACTACATTTTAGGCTAAATTGATATATCACTCCACATTTACCATTTGACCACCATTTGATTTTGTGATCAATGGTGGGAATGGAAGTCCCATGAACATGGGAATCCCACTCCTTGGCCCCCCAAGGCATATAATTCCCATGTTCATGGGACTTTCAATCCCACCATTGATCACAAAACCAAATGGTGGATGTGGAGTGATATATCAATTTAGCCTAAAATGTAGTGGTCCCCTCATAGCTTCCCATGGCATAGGATTTCATGCAACCAAACACACCCTAAGAGTACAAAAATAACTATTAATCTTCGTTATCAGTAGATTTATAAACTTGCAACATATAATAAAGCAAATTAACTTGCAACATATAATAAAGTATGGTATTAAAATTAAGGAGCTTACATTCTTGCAAATTGAATAGCATTTCCACCAATCACGACTCCACCACCACACCTCTCGGCATGTCGAATTGTGATCTCTTCTGGGATCAGTGAGAACCATCCTTCTTCATCCATTCTAATAACCTAGAAAAAAATTGTACCTCTGAACCGGGTAGTACTTCCAAACAAGTTGACTGACTCCTTCAGCTACTGAACTCTTATTATCGATTCCCTTCACTGCTACTGAACGTTTGCAACTGATCCCTTTTATAGCTAATGGCCGCTTACATCTTATCCCTTCAATTGCAACTTTAGGTTTCTTACCTAAACAAAACCAGGGGAAAAAAAGTGTGAAAGTTGAAGATGTTGGAAATCGAATTAAGAAATGGAGTTAGGGTTTTGGGTTTGAACTCGCTTTCACTTTCCTATGCGGTTCTTCGTCTTCAGAAAGTTTGATGGTTGAGTCATCTTGGTTTCTGTCATGACGATCTATTTCCTCTTGGAAATCGAATTAAGAAAGTTTGAAGGTTTGAAAGGGTAAGGGTGGGAACGCGAAACCGCAAGAAGATATTTATACTCCTCAGTCCTCATTTTGTACTGTGATTTCGTTTCGGTAAGTTAATTTTACGAAAACATTTGGTTGTAATTTTGAAGTTATCAACCTTATTTAAGCATTTTAAACTCTTGCATATTATATAAATAACACAAGATTGGTAATGTCATACAAACTACATATTGCATAAAAATCACACATATAACAAAATTTTAATATTAAACTAATGTTATAACAAGTTAAAACGTATAAAAATTGAGATTGGCTTAATGAAAAAATATATATTTCAGATTTCGAAAAAAAATTTGATCATCATCATCAAAGCCCATTCCCAAAATTTTGATAACTACATTGTGAAATTTCAACATTTTTCGAGAAATCACATTCTTTGCTCTGTACTATCTTACAATTCACATATGTGTTTTACTATTCATTTTGACTGAGACAAATATTAAATAAGAATTGGAGATAAAAGATGGGTAGGATTAAAAGTTGGAAAGATGTCAAGAGTTGATATTCATTCTCCTCTACAATGACATGTTTTTAAATATAAAACATGTAGAAGGACAAAGAAAATGAAAAAATTGTGAAAAAAATTAGGGGAATATACATATGGCGGAGAGAGAAAATATTGTTTTTTTTAAATGAAAATTATCTATTAACGTAGTTGTCGGATTTTAATAAACTCGGTATCATTGAAATGCAATTTTGAAGATTTTTCCAACAAAACCAATGATCAGTACAAACACTTCAAATTTCAATATATGTATTTTATTTTTAAAACATGCAAGTATTTTAAAGATTTTCATGTCTAAATATAATATTTTTGAAAGAAATAAACGAACATTTTATTGAACATTCAAACAAAGACTCCGAACATTCAATCGATTTTAATTTTAACCGAGTTTGACTCTAAAAAAGTGGTATCCCAAAATATGATATTTTTGTGAAACTGATTGAGTGCAATGGTGGGTATGGTGATATGGGTATCCAGTGTATGATAATTTTAACCGAGTTTGACTATAAAAAAGTGATATCCCAAAATATGATATTTTTGTGAAACTGATTGAGGACAATGGTGGGTATGGTGATATGGGTATCCAGTGTATGATAATTAACAGTAAAATAAATAACATATGTGAAGTGTCAATGACACGGATAATATGCTAGTAAATATACAATACTTAAATTTTGGATGGGGTCAAGTCCATTGCAGCTGTCACGGACTAGTAATCCATGCGGCACTAGCTATCCAATTCACTAATAAGCCTACGAGTAGTTACTTTGACTGGCACAAATATTAACTTGAGAATGCACAATATCAATCTGTAGACAATATAACAATGCACAATAGTCAGTAAAAGCTCTCATTCACATTCAATAGATTACAATGGGGAGGAACGTTCGGAAGGACGTTGCTCAAGACTAGTTCGATGCTATCGATCGAGGAAAATACAAGTTTGAAGTTGAAAAGCAATGCAAAGAAAACAATAAAAATGCTAGCGGTGCAGTCTGACCTGACTATGCAATGGAGGCAACACGTCCTCACAGTCAAGAGCTCAAACCTTCTCCCTATATTATAGATGCTAAGCATTTGAGCACTACATTGAGTTTTGAGACCATTAGGAAAGTCTTGAAAGGCCTCTGAACCTTGATTTCTCTAACCAGTGGTACTAGTTATGACACTCTCCCACACTCAATTCGCTGACGCCCTCGCAGCGAACTTTTCCAAGTACTCTTCTAGCTTTGAGAGGTATGGCAGCAGATGCTCGACTGGCTCCCAACTGATCTCTGAAGGAGGTTCATCTTGCCACTTGACCAAATACTCCCTATCCGGGCCTGTGTTGTTGATGAGGCGGTCAGCTAAGATTTCTTCCACTTCTCGATCTGGCTTAGTAGGATGCTTAGGCAATGCTCGGGTAGATACATTTCTTGTGGGATCAGCGGCATCTGCATGGTAAGACTTCAAGTTACTTGCATGGAAGACAGGATGGGTGAAACGGAGCCAATGTGGTAATTTGACGCGATAGGAGACTTTGCCTACTTTCTCAATAATCTGTACCGGTCCCTCATACTTGCGAAACAGATTGTTGTGTGCTCTAGCTGTCCGTTTATACTTGTTGAACATATCTAGCTTCACCAATACCAAGTCCCCGACTTCAAAAAGATCGATTCGTCGTTTCTTGTCGACCCATTTCTTCATGTGACAGGAGGCTTTCTCAAGATAGGCTCGAGTAACTTCAATGTTTTTCTGCCACGCTTTGACAAATTCAAGAGCTCTTGGGCTAGGTCTTTGGTATCCAGTCAGCACTGTATGTGGTGTCAATGGTTGCTGACCAGTGACTAATTGAAAGGGGCTAGAGTGAGTAGCTGAGCTCTTTTGTAAGTTGAAACAGAATTGTGCAACATCAAGTAGTCCCACCCAATTTTTCTGGTTTGCACTTACAAAATGACGAAGGTATTCTTCAAGCATAGAGTTAAAGCGCTCAGTCTGTCCGTCAGATTGGGGATGTTGGCTCATCGACATATTAAGTTTGGATCCCAAGAGCTTGAACAACTCCTTCCAGAACTTTCCTGTGAATCAAGCATCACGGTCGCTAACAATGTTTTCGGGTCCCTAATACTTCACTACATGCTTGAGGAACAATTGCGCAGTATCTTCGGCTGTGCAAGTTAGTCCGGTCGGCACAAAGGTCACATACTTTGATAATCGATCAACAACTACAAGGATACTCCTGAAATCCTCCACTTTCGATAACCCAGTAATGAAGTCCATGGAAACACTTTCCCAAGGACGAGTTAGAACAGGCAGGGGCTCTAGTAAGCCTACTGGTCGATCTCTTTCAACATTATCTTGCTGGCAAATAAGACATGTTCGAACATAGGCCATTACATCCTCTTGTATCTGCGGCCAATAGTGCCCCCTCTCTAGCAATGCAAGTGTCTGTCTCCAACCTGGATGTCCCGCCCAATGGGTGTCATGGCATTATCTCAAAAGTTTTTTCCTCAAACCAGAAGTTCTCGGAACATAGAGGCGATTACCAGTTGTGAGTATTGCTCCATCTTTTATCCAGAACCGTCGAGTTTTGCCCTGCTTGATCAACTCTGTAATCGCCTTCGCTTGTGAATCTGTCTGTAGGCTTACTTTGATCTTCTCCAAGATGGTGTGACTCGGACCAGTATGGGTTAGCACTGCAAGGTCTGCCCTTTTACTGAGTGCATCAGCTACATTGTTAGTGCGCCCTGGCTTGTATTCCAATACTAAGTCAAATTCTGCTAATTTTTCCTGTCATAGAGATTGCTTGGAGGTTAGCATCTTCTAGTAAGGAAATGGCTTGCTACAGCATTATCCGTTTTAACAAGAACTTGAGATCCCAAGAGGTAGTGTCTCCACACCCGTAAACAATGTACAATGGCTAGCAATTTCTTTTCCTGAGCTGAGTGACGAGACTCTGTATCATTCAACTTTCGACTCTCATATGCTACCGGGTGATCATCTTGAAGTAAAACTCCCCCTAAGGCATAATCAGATGCATCTGTTTGTATTTCAAAGGGCTTGGTGATGTCTGGCAAGGCCAATACTGGATCTTTCATCACGGCCAATTTCAAGTCTTGGAATGAAGCTTCACACTGCCTATCCCATTCCCATGTTCGGTCTTGTTTCAACAAATTTGTCAGGGCAACAACTCTTTTAGAGTAGTCCCTTATGAAGCGACGATAATAGTTTGCGAGTCCAAGGAAAGAACGTAGTTGAGACACGTTCTTAGGAGAGTTCCAATCATGGATTGCCTTGACTTTCTCCATGTCCATCCGAATCTTGCCATTGCCAATAACATGACCCAAGAAATTGATCTGGGTCTGGCCGAATGAGCATTTTTCCTGCTTGACAAAGAGATGATTATCCTTAAGGATTTGGAACACTTATCGCAAGTGATGTAGGTGTTCTTCTATAGTCCCACTATAAACCACAATGTCGTCAAGACAGACAACCACAGACTTGTCCAGAAGGTGACGGAACAGGCCATTCATAAGGGTGCAAAATGTAGCTAGAGCATTGGTCAAGCTGAAGGGCATTACTAAGAACTCATATGACCCATATCTAGTATAACAAGCAGTTTTGGGTTCGTCACCAGCAGCAATGCGGACCTGGTGGTAACCTGATCTCAAGTCGAGTTTTGTGAAGTATCTGGCGGATCCAAGTTGGTCGAATAAGTCCGCAATGAGCGGCAGCGGGTATTTGTTATTTATAGTGACTTTATTCAAGGCTCTATAATCAACACAAAGGCGAAGACTGCCATCATGTTTCCGCTGAAAAAGAACAGGTGCCCCATAAGGTGCTTTAGAGGGCCGAATGAATCCTGACTCCAACAAGCCATCTAGTTGTGTTCTCAATTCTGCCAGCTCTGGAGGACTCATGCGATATGGACTACGAGCGGGTGGCTTGGCACCAGGAACTAACTCAATTTCGTGATCAATGAGCCTTCTGGGAGGTAGATTCTTTGGCAATTCATTCAGCATCACTTCGCTGAATTCAGCAATAACTTGGGCAACTTCCTCAGAGATTTTGCTAGTATCATCTTCCATCTCTAGCTTTGCCACAGCTAAGTATGTATCTTCTCCTTTGGCCAAACCCCTCTTGACTTGGAGTGCCGACAATATTCTATCATGAGGTGTTGGTCGAATTGAGGTTGGTACAATGCGTAGTCTGGGTCCGAAAAACCCCAAGGAGTCCATGAAAGGTAATGGTCCTGCTGCAGCTCCTCGGAAGAATTCTTGGCCAAGAATCACCTTAAAATCATCAAGTGGAACGCCCAAGAAGTTTGATCTTCCTTCCCATGGACCAACCTGTAGTGGCACAGCTCTAACCATACCATTAATAGAGATTGTCTCAGAGTTGACAGCTTTCAACTTACCCACATCTCCTTCTAAGTTCAGACCCACACGTCTAGCTTCATCTGGGGCAATAAAATTGTCTGTCGCTCCGGAATCCAACAATGCTTGGGAAGGGAACCCATTGATAGTGATGTCGATGTATTGTAAAGCCTTCTTGTGTGGGTGCTCATACATTTCTCCTTTGACAACATTGAGCTTCCGTATAGCTCCCATTTGGGAGGTCTCACTATTGGTGGGGTTCGAGCTCGATGCGGTCGGGTTAGAAGGTTCTGCTTGAAGCAAGGACATTAATGAGTGTAGAGCTGGTTTGGATGGACATTTCCCTGTTGGGTGATCCCTACTATTGCAAAGAATGCATGGGGGCAGGGGCAAATGGTCTCCACTGCCCAGAGTAGTTTTGCCCTCCTTTGTTGTTGTAATTTGAGTTGCTAGAGCTGGCATTCCAATTTTTGTTGGAACTCCAATTCTGGTTGGACGGCCGGGAATTATAGTTTTCTCGGTTCTGACTTGAGTTTTCCCAGTTTTGGTGAGGTGAGCGAGCATTCGACCCTGAGCTTGAATTGGTACTGCTAGTTCTAACTGTGGAGTGATTGAGCGAAGTGGATCCAGTCATGGGCATATAATCCAGTCATGGGCATATAATCACTAAACCTTTCTGCTGCCGCAATAGCACTTGTAATATCTGTCACCTTCTGCCTTTGCAATTCTGCTTGTAGAAGCGGCTGAGCTTGTTCCATGAAACAGAAAACTTTGTCCTTCTCAGACATGTCTCGAATATCTAGCAAGCAAGTTGAGAATTGTCGGACATAGTCTCGAATATTGCCGGTCTATTTGATGGTGTGGAGCTTCCTCCTTGCTAAGAAATCAGTGTTCTCAGGCAAGAATTGATTTCTGAGTTCCTTCTTGAGGTCTGCCCAAGTTCTAATAAGGATACGACCTTCTTCCATATCTGCATATTTGGTTCTCCACCATAGTTTTGCATCACCTGCTAAGTACATGGTCGCCATGATAACCTTGGCTTCTTCTGATTCGGGGTTCACCGCGCGAAAATACTGCTCCAGATCAAACAAGAAGTTCTCTAACTCATTCCCATCTCGTGCCCCAGCATATGACTTTGGCTCGTGTACTTTCATCCTAAGGTGATCAGTCGTCCCTGTGGCCTTAGTCATCAAGCCAACCCTTGCAAATAAGTCCTCCAACTGTAATTGGAAGTCACTCATCACCTGAGCTGTGGGGTGAGACCACTTTTCCATTGCGACTGTTCGTCCCTCTAAGTTATCAACGTGCTCAGCCAGCGAATCCACTCTGTCTGCCAGTGAAAAGAGTCCATCCAACCGACTAATCTGTTCTCCCAAAGTATTCAACTGGTCCATTCTGCATTCCAGTCTATGCATTCGACTGGCCTGTCGTTCCTCCATAGCGCTAAGGCGCTCATTTATTTCCTGCATCCTGGTTTGCATTCAACAAGCTCTGGATCTGATACCAACTGTCACGGACTAGTGATCCGTGCGGCACTAGCTATCCAATTCACTAGTAAGCCTACGAGTAGTTACTTTGACGGACGCAAATATTAACTTGAGAATGCACAATATCAATCTGTAGACAATATAACAATGCACAATAGTCAGTAAAAGCTCTCATTCACATTCAATAGATTACAATGGGGAGGAACGTTCGGAAGGACGTTGCTCAAGACTAGTTCGATGCTATCGATCGAGGAAAATACAAGTTTGAAGTTGAAAAACAATGCAAAGAAAACAATAAAAATGCTAACGGTACAGTCTGGCCCGACTATGCAATGGAGGCAACACGTCCTCACAGTCAAGAGCTCAAACCTTCTCCCTATATTATAGATGTTAAGCATTTGAGCACTTTTCAAAAAGGAACATTGAGTTTTGAGACCATTAGAAAAGTCTTGAAAGACATCTGAACCTTGATTTCCCTAACCAATGGTACTAGTCCTGACAGCAGCTGCACTGGGCTTGATATTCAATAACATCTCTTGCTCTTTGTATGAAAATCATCATGACAATATCATTTTTCAGCATGACAAAAGTCACAGCTGTGGAGAAAAATACCCAAGCATCACAGATGATTACACTAAGGGTGTTTTTGGTTGCATGGACTCCTATGTTATGGGAATCCATGAGGGGTCCCCTACATTTTAGGCTAAATTGATGTATCACTCCACATCCACCATTTGATTTTGTGATTAATTGTGAGAATCCCATGAACATGAAAATTCACACTCCTTGGTCCCCAATGCATGTGATTATCATGTTCATGAGATTTCTATTCCCACCATTGATCACAAAATTAAATGTTGAATGTGAAATGATACTTCAAATTAGCATAAAATATAAAAATTTCCTCGTAAATTTTCATTGCATAAGATTCCATGCAATCCGACTCACCCTAAGTTTCCAAGCATTACAATATTCTCTTTTCTCTTTTCAATATCATCATTATGAATTAGCAGACAGTTTTCTTCTGTCTCATTTATCGCATCTTATCCAATTGTCACTTCATTCATGGTTTACTCACACGTCTCCAACAACCATTCACACTCTTCTGGACCGTATCCTCCTAAACAACAGGTTTTAGGAAATCTGCAGATCTAGATTAATCATAAGAAGTAACAACATTAGACGTTCATCAGAGCAATCTGCACATTCTGACATACAATGATCATACAGTTGAGTAGCTAGTTCCTTGTCCCAACTCATCCATATTAAGACTCAGTATACATTCTCAACGTGTCAAGTTTCAGAAGCATTCAAACTGAAGATTGCATTTGCCAACTTTTACGAATTTCAGGAACCCCGCAAGGATATTAATCGACCAAAAGTAAGCAATGATTGATTCATTTACATGCCTCATATTGAACAACAAACATAAAGGAGTGAAAGGAGTGCAACAAAAATGGAAAACAAGAATGTCTCTACCAAAAAATCAACATGAAAGGGTTTATCATATCATCAGTCGGACAAAAAATTAACCAATGTAGTTCAAAGTTAATAGCACAAATTTACTTATGATCAACGTCATATCACTACACATTTTTGGAATGTTCAAGTCCATGAGTAAACCAAAAAATAGAAAAAAAAAAAAAAAAAAAAAAACCGTGCTGTATCTGAGGTATAAAACACATTAAGATTAAGGGGCATCCTGAAATGAGACAACCCAGAGTAACAAAGTTATACATAAGTCTCTCTGTTTGACAGACTTCTCGGTCCTAATGGAATTTCAATTTTCCTTTGGCCATGGACGATTTTGCTTGCTCCAGTCGACACAAGGCCTGCTGAGTTCCTGACAAACCTGAACATGTTCCATTGCCACCTAGAGTAACAGCGAAGTAGAGATAAATAGTACACAGGAAAGCTAGCAAGATCATCATTGTTAGAAGGAAACGATGTCGCTGAAAGAGAGTTGAACAGTTACTCAACTCCTCCTTGGTCAGAAACTGTTTCTTGAAAGAAGAAGAGAATGGATTAGTCCTCCTGTGCGGAGAAGATATACTGTCAAGAACCATGGTTTTATTCGATCCTCTTGCCTCAACCACCACAAATCCTGCACCAAATAAGAGAATGATATCATGCCTTAATCAAGTCAACTATCATGATTTCAAAAACAGAAAAAGGAGTATTACTACATTATGGTATGACTAACTAATAAAACATTAACAGAAGTTCTTAACTATTTAAGTTGTTCAAGATTTGTTGCTCCTTCACCATCCCACATATGCTTCTGTTCTGTTGCAAATTTTCATAAAGTACTATAGCTCTATATCGCAATTTTGCCTAATAATTTTTTTTTCCTTTTTATGTGCAACTTTCCCATTTGTCACATGAAAACTCCCGTGTTGAATGATCTGTCAAAATTATTAGATACCACATGACTATTTTTCTAATGGTGAGAACAAAGTAATAATATCTAACAAGGCTTTCTCTATTATTAACACACCACAAAACTTTACATGCGGCAGTCGTGCAATCACTTTAGCAATGCAACGAACCTCAGTGAATGACTGCACATTATCACAGCAACAGGCACACTTTTTTATGACTGCACATTATCACAAATTCCCCACTGCTAACCTTCTTCAAATTCCCTTGTCCACCATCTATCATCAGTTGTATAATCCACAATGAAAATAAATCATTTTCTAATGTCTTCCACAAACCTATGAAAAATACAATGAAAATAAATCATTTCATTTATCATTTTTCTGTTGTAAGATCTCATTACAAGTATCCAACAACAACGATTTTGGTTTCAAAGTTGACCAATTCCTGATGAGAGTGGTGGCCGTACGAGAATTCGCACTCCCTAAGAGTCTGACCCATGATCGATAATATCTCACGTCTGTTTTAGGGTGGATTCTTTTTGTCTTATACTATAACATTTGTGCTATCGTACTTGACAATTTATTGGATCATTGACTGTGCAAAAGCAAAGATATATATTCATAAAAATTAGTGGGGATTCGTTAAATTACATGTATGTACTAAATAAAATTGCAACAAAAACAACCATATATTGGTACGTTTCACATCAACACCGTGACCTAAGCTAAGAATAATATGCACGGCAATCTAACTAATTTCTAAGCCACTGAATCAATGCGTAATCTCTGGATGTTGACGTGGATATTCATAAACTTGACATTCAAAGAACCAACAGAGCAAACCTCAAAAACTGAATCTGTAAAGTCCAAACACAAACGTTTTTAACCTCTGGATGTTGAAGTGGAGATTTACCCAATTATAAGAATCTAACAAATTATATAGAACTCAATGCACCAAGAATGCAGGGGTTCAATTCTCATTCCCAATATTTTGATATTTAAAGAGAATAAATTATCAAGATCCAAATCTTGAAAAAAGCTAAAGGGAAATCCCATGTGCAATTGAACCATCGAAAGGGTGTTTTTCATACAATCTCTTGTATAAAATAAACCTAACTTAAAGGTCAACCTTATGCAGAACCAGGTAGGTGAAGGAATTCCTTCGACTTCAATGAAAATGAGGTGTCACCTCCAAAAATTAGGTACAATTCAAAATTCGACACAATCGGAACCGAATTCCTCCTAAATTCGACATACACATGAAACGAGCCTATGATCTATTACAATTCACGCGCACCAATAACTGATGATTCTTACATTAACACAATTTCAATTCAAACAAAGAATTTACAATGAGACTCAATTAATTTATAACTAGATCATCAATCTAACAACAGCTAGCTTAGATCTGCTGAAATATACGGAAAACAAACCTAGCAAAGAAAGAAAGAAGACTTACAGATGATCGGCGAAGAAAATCCGAAACTGTAAAGAGAAGAAGAGGAAGAGGAAGAGGAGGAGGAGGTCTTTCTTTTCCTTTCTTTATTCGTTTATCTCTTTTTCCTCCTCTCTTCTCAAGAATCTCTCTTTCGCTCCACTGTGTTGTATTTATGAGTTCTCCGTGTGTCTCGCGGTCACGGAGACTTTTTTATTGAAAAAATGGAAAGAAATGAGAAACGCGTGAGGGGGAGAGGATGGTGAATTGAGGATTGGACATCTCTGGCTGTGGGTGGGGTTAGACTGGAGAGTGGTGTTGTTTGGAGTAGCAAGCTTTGCTCTACCCATCACCATCTTTTGACACTTGTTCATCCACACTTTTTGAATGAAATAGATTTTTTTTAATTGTATAAATTGACCTTTTTTAATAAAAAAAATTGTATAAATTGACATAACAAGCAGTTTTGGATTTTTTTTTTTTTTTTTTTATTATTTTTTTAATGTATTTTGTATTATGAAGATGAACAGACAAAGGGAATTACTCATATCACATTCAATTGCTTCTTCAAATGTATTGTGTGTAGGGGTGGGCATCCCATCCCGCGATCCCGTTCCCGTCCCGATCCCGTCCCGTCCCGTCCCGATTTTTCCGGGTCTTAATGGGATTGAAAAATTTCATCCCGATCCCGTCCCGTCCCGATCTAGAATGGGATGGGATGGGATGAAGATTTTCAATCCCGCCAATCCCGTCCCGTCCCGAACTAATTTTATAATATTAATTATTAATATTTTTATTTACTTATTTATTTATTTTATGAACATTTGCAAAAAATGTTCAGGTTTCCAGGCTTCCAGCAGCAGGCCTTCCAGCAGGCCCAGGCCTTCCAACAGGCTTCCAACAGCCTTCCAGCATGGCAGGCCTTCCAGCAGGCCCGAAGGCCCAAGCCTTCCAACAGCCTTCCAGCCTAGCAGGCCTTCCAGCAAGCCTTCCAGCAGGCCCAGGCCTTCCAACCGCAGCAGACCTTCTAACAGACCTTCCACAAGGCTTTCAGCAGGCCTTTCAGCAAGCCCAGGCCTTCCAGCCGCAGCAGACCTTCCACAAGGCTTTCAGCAGACCTTCCAGCAGGCCTTTCCAGGCTTTCCAGCAGGCCTTCCAACAAGCTTTTATTTGATATGTCCAGATTAGCACACTGATCCCGTCCCGTCCCGTCCCGTCCCGAAACCGTTTGGGATGGGACGAGGTCGGGATGAGGTTTTTCCCATCCCGTCCCGTCCCGATCCCGTATGAACGGGATGGGATTGGGATGAGCATATCTCGTCCCATCCCGTCCCGTGCCCACCCCTAATTGTGTGTGCTTGCACAATTTACAAGCATGGTCATATGGTGCCTGTTGGGGAGGGAAGGATGATGACTTCCTTTAGTTAGACTCATACCAGAAATTCTTAATGGCCTGGGTTGACTGCACGGGGTTGAAAATACATTTTTGCCCTCTCAAGCAGTCAGCTCAGGCCAGTTACCCAAGCCAGCTAGAATTACTCGACTCATACATTTCATTTGATTCATAATCTTCATCTCGAAGTTAGATTTATTATCAAAATGAAATCATTAATTCAAAATGATGTAAAGCTTGACGATGCATGGAATAAATGCATAGTAAGTTGAATGGAATTGAATCGCTCTGCAATTATTTTCTTTAAATGTTTTTTTTTACAAATTTTAGTCAAACAAAATTAAATTACTTGTCAGTGAATTATTTTTTAATTATTGTTTTTAAGATCTTTAAGTCAAACGAAAATTGAAATACTCACATGTTATTAATTTCTTGTGACATTTTTTTGGTAATTAACGCATCATAATAAGTTTTAATGCTTGGCGTAGAAATTATGAATTGTATAACTCTTGACAACAAGTTTATATAAGTACGAAGAATCAATCACTTTACTTGTATAACTAAAATTTGTTGGTCCTTTATCTAGAAAAGAGAAAATGACTTGTAAGGTCTAATTTCTATAGTTATAAATCACATCATATTCTAACAAATGAAAATGCCTTAAATGACCTATTTTTTAAAATTAAAGACTCTTGCAAGTCACAAACCTAACCCATGGGTTAAAAATATTTGAAAAGACATTCTTACCCTTTAAGTGATCAATTTTCAAAATTAATTCACGTTTTTAAAATCAATCATAAGTTTACTTCCAAAATTAATTCACCTTATATATATATATATTTTACTTCCAGATTTCCCAACAATAATCGATCAATTGTGTTTTAGTGACATAAAACAATTTTGAAAAAAATATCAAATTGCATATTTTGCTTTGTTTCAATGTAAATAAAATTTGAATACATAAATAACAACACTACATCAATGTGTTTAGAAATATGAGTATATTTTTCTTTTTACATATCTTTTAGTCATGGTTTAGTTTTGTGGACTTTAATAGTTTTAAATTACAAAAAGTATGGGTTTTTAGGCATTTTCAATTGTTAGGTCTATAATTATAAAATTAAAAGCCATGTCTTATAAGTCATTTTCTCTCAAAAAAAAAAAAAAAGTAAAATGTTCATTTCTATGGACGTCAAATTTTGCAATTATTGACAACAATATATGAACCATCAATTTTGCCGTAAAAATTTTTAGCCATTAAAAACAAATCATCGTTTTCATCCTAACGCGTTGGTTAGAATGTTGTCCCTACAAAAAATAAATGATTTTTTCAATAATTTAAATTATTGTGCAAGAAAGTATCAAACATTAATATGGTTTAGTAAAGTTTGAAACTGACAGGGATCATTATAGGGACTAAAGATTGTGAGTGTATCAAAATAGTTTTAAAAGAGCAATTGGTTATTTAATGATTCCAATCTTGAAAATTCGAAGATTTGAAGAGACGTTGAGAGGATGAAATGGATAGAGTTTTTTTGATGAGTGCAAAACACCACGTCTCATCTGTATACACAACGTGTGGACCCCGTCCATGTGGATGCATAATACAGCTTGTTAAATTGGAACATCAAGCCCAAAAGGACGTAGGAACCAAAAAGTGTGACCATACCATGTATGCGGACAACTTAAATACTCGAACCTCACGTGCATGTCATGTGTTTAATTGATTTTCACAACGAACGCCGCTACATGCAGCCAACGTTTCCACTTTTGCCCCCTGCTCACAACTCTTTCCAAAATGCGGGGGCACTTTTCACCTTGTTAACCTTTTTTCCGCTAATAAATATATTTACACTAATAACAGAATCTAGACGGGGACGAAACTCTTATAAAAAACTAGGGGTAAATGTGCTCTATATGCATGGATATTCAATATTTTTTTCTTCTTATTATAACAATTTAATAATTAAAAAAATTATTATTGACTTTTTAGACAAATAATTATATATAATTTCAATAGTCTATGTATATTTTATAAATGATGATACATCAAATAAGATCAACAACACAATTGTACACGTGACAGAAATTATACATCACGATGAGCAAGTATCCCAAGATCAGGTCAATGTACAAAGCCCAAAAATAGAAAATCTGGTCAGAGTAGGGGTGGGCACGGGACGAGATATACCCATCCCGACCTCGTCCCATCCCAAACGGGATCGGGTCGGGACGGGACGGGACGGGATCAGCGGCATCCAAAAAATTTAAAGCAACATCCAAAAAATTTGAAGCAACATTTGCCAAAAAAATTTCTTTTTCCTGTTAGAACACATCCCTGGTCTTTGTGGATTTTTACGGTTGAATTGCATGTTATAACCAAAGTTCTTTGTATCATTGACATACAAGGAATTCAAGGCCAATCATCTCTCCAATAACCGGTGCAGGAAATGCATGTTCCTTTTATATGATGACTTTCAAATGAAGTTGTGGCTGACACATAACTTGTAACAACAGATGACTTGTACCCTGACAATAATGACATCCCAGTAATTAGCATTAGCAAAATCTAAGTGGTTTAGTTCTTTTGACTTGTTCCAAATATCAATAAGTTTCTTCAAATTATCAGCTCATCCACTATTTCACTTCTCAAGTTTTCTTTTCCCATTTTGATTGATTAAATAGAGTTTCAGGGTGGTGATTACTGAATGAGTTGAAACATATACAATTTTAAAATAAATAATTAAATAAAATATTAATAATTAATATTAATAAATTAGTTCGGGACGGGACGGGATTGGCGGGATTGAAAATCTCCATCCCATCCCATCCCATTCTAGATCGGGACGGGACGGGATCGGGATGAAATTATTCAATCCCATTAAGACCCGGAAAAATCGGGACGGGACGGGACGGGAACGGGATCGCGGGATGGGATGCCCACCCCTAGGTCAGAGAAAGCCTACACAAGGCCCACTAGAATAAACCACAGTCAGATGCCCAAATCCAGTCTCGATAAAATGCTCCCCCAAAATGACGTTACACAGAAAAAGAGTCACGGAGGGAGTTGCACCTCCACGAACATGTCTTCATAAAGGGGGAGACTGTTACAGATAATGTCTCCCCTCATATGCTTAAGTCGTACAAAGAATTAATTGCGATCATTATAAAAGTAAAGGGAACATTCGACAAATGTATGCAATTTTAACTGAGTTCTATCCAGTTTTATCTTTATTTCCAACTAAGTTAATGACTTAAGCATCGGTGATGCCTTTGGCCACCAAAAATGTGGTATTTGGCAATCTAACAGTTGTTTTGCAAGTTTAACTTATTGGAGACTGGATTTTAGACGCATCAGTTTCGCACCATCCATGGGGAGCGACAAGTAGGGATGGGCATTTAAGACCGAAAACCCCGGCCCGTACCAAAAACAGGACCGAGCGGTTCGGTCTGGTCAAATTTTCTATTATTATTTTATTAATCAGTCTCAAAGCCTGGCACGGCCCGAATATATCGGTAAGATTATCAATTCCTATTCTCATAGCCCGATAAATAACTAGCCTGACCCGAATATTTTAAAAAAAAAAAACTAAATAATCGGTTTTCACTTTCCCCCAAGCCCAACCCATATTCTATTCATGTGTACCTACACTTCAACTGCTTCTTGCCTTTTTCAATAATAGTCAAATCAAATAAAGATAACTCATTTTTCACTTTCCCCAAACCCTAACCCATATCCTATTTACAAACCTATTATCTTTCTCACATCTACACACAAATGACAATATTATCTTTCTTTAGAAAGAGAGAGAAATTGAGAGCTCCAGATCTTCTTGTTTCGTGGCTGTTGCTTTCTTCACCATCTTCTCCGTTTGAATGAAGAAATCAACAGTAGCTCCAAGGCTCTGAGATCCGAATCAACAGTAGCTTCGTTTGGCCACACAGTCATAGTTTGAATGCAAATTTTGTTAAAGAATAGAATAGGAATGCGGTGTTCGATGTGGTGATGTTGTTGTGTTTGGCGATCGATGGTGATGTTGCGGTGTTTGGCGGTCTGATGCGGTGTTTGGCGGTCAATGATGCGGTGTTTGGTGGTCTGATGATGCGGTGTTTGGATGTTGATGGTGTAAGATGCGATGGAGAACTCAATAGATTTCGCCATCTTCTCCGTTTGAATGAAGAAATCAACAATAGCTTCGTCTTCTCAAATGTTCAAACTATGACGAAGCTTGAGAAATCAAACCATCAGGCCAGATCTCGGATCTCAGATGTTTGGCCACACACAGTCAGTTTGAAAGGTGAAATTTGAAATCCGGCCTGATGGTTTGATTTGTTTTGGATTTCATATTGTTTTCTTCTTCTTGTTCTTGATGTACTGAGTGAATGAGTGAGTGGTTTGTGGCTGGTTCGGTGGTGGTGTAGATGAGAGATGAGAGTTGTTGATGCTTCTTTTACTGCTATGTATTTGAGATCCCAGCTTTGGACAAATATTATATATTATATATATATATATATATATATATATATATATATATATATATATATATATATCTTTCTCACATCTGAACCGAGATCGGCCCGACCCGACCTGAGAATTCGGTTAACTGAGATCTTGTTAACCAGCCTTATTTGGTCCGGTCTCGGTTCTTAAATTTGAGTTTTCAAAAATTCTGTCCGGGCTTCGATTTTTGGTTTTCGGGCTGATTACCCGGACCTGCCCAGCCCTAGCGACAAGTTCTCCTTTCAAGAAGAGAATACACATCGACAAAATTTCTCTTAGTTCTGATCGACGATTGAAAACGCTCTCAGAACAAAATGACACATTCTACAGACTCTCTACCCGACAACAATCAAAACAATCTTTTCACCGGAGAAACTGCAGTACCAATAGTGCGCATCACAGACCCAGTAAGGAACGTCGGGACGATCATTCCCGACAATAGGAGAGCCCCAACTCGAGGTGGCTCCAACATCCCAGACATTGAGAGGCGCCACCACAGACCCTCGTGTAGACTTGCTCATGGACCAGATGGATCATATGATCAAAATGTTGGAAAAGCTCACCCAAGAACGTGCTCTAATCCGCCGACCCCGTTGAAGCAACACCCCGACAAAACCCGGCTAATGAAGTTCTTGCAGAACCACGACAGATAAATCTCGAAAGCAGTGAACCACTTAGAAAGGGGGCCCCACAGAGTGGAGAGACCCTACTGGAATCCTGTTCAAGATCGGAGTCAAAAGACTCTAATATACTGTACGAACTAGCCAGACTATCGTTTCCCCGACACACTCATGGTGACTCCCATACCAATGAAGTTTACCCCACCAAAGTTTAAAGCATAAGATGGCACCACTGACCCAACAGACAATTTGCGACATTTTCATCACATGATGGTGTTGAAAGAAAGCATAGAGTATATCTTATGCAGAACGTTTTCGACAAATATCACTTCAACATCAATGAGCTAGTTCAATAGCCTACCACCAAAATAAATAGACTCCTTCCAAGCACTAGCCACAACATTCATCACGAGGTTTATCGGTAGCTACTAGATGAGGAAAGGGCCTCAATATTTGCTCCTTAGTAAACAAAAACCTGTTGAAACAATAAGGGAGTACGTTACTCGTTTCACTAACGAGTTAACAATGATCGACTGGTGCAACGACGATACGGCTATCACTATTTCACCGCATGACTAAAAAGATGTCCCTTGTTCGACGTTATGAACCTGGATCCCCCAAAAAACATGGCAATTTTACTTAAAACCGATCGAACGCACATCATCCTGGAAGAGATGATAGCAGCCAGGAAGAGGGACGAGT